>MU132162.1:104142-155794 GCA_015039395.1 Ceratobasidium sp. AG-I | reverse complement strand
TATTACCATTCTGAGTCCACGCATATACCATGCTGCTTACATGACGGGGTTCTAGCGAGAAGTCCAAATGGCAAATACTGAAGGCTTAAGTTATCCTTCATCTATGGTTGAAACCGTATTGAGAAACCCACGGGGCCAGACCCCGTATCGTGTTGCAGGACAATTGAAGTAGCTGGATTTCATCGGAAAAACCTACTGCAACACCTTTCAGCTTTAGAGTGTTTATGGCTAAGTTCACGTGCTCAACTGGTCTGTAGCCATCTTGTCATCCTGCTCACACCGAAACACACAGAAATTCCGTGTACTGCGCCAAATACAAGTTGAGGATGTACTTAAATTGTCAAATCCTGTGATCTAAATATATCGAGGGCAGATATTTTTGTAGCAGCACGATTTCTACTTGTTCAGTGACGTTGCTTACCATAGTAACAGAAATAGTACATCAGCTCGGTCTCGCGCTCCTATTCGGTGTGCCCCTGTCCATCCATGTATCCAAGCAAGTAAGTCCAGGTCGAGTCTTCTGCTACCTCTTGGATTTCTGATAGTCCAGCCGGCCAACTTCTTGTGTATTTGATGCTGATTTTTGGAGTACGAAGCTATTGTTCGAATGGAAGCAAAGGAACGGGTATTTTGTTATTCCATTGGGTCATGCGAGGAATCTGCCTCCGGGTAGGCAGTCCCTTCGCGGTCAATGACTCCAATGTTCGGCTCAGCCGATATCCAAGGCCACGAGCCTGGTCCAGGAGTAGATTACGCCGTATTTAGCTTTATTGACCGCTCTAGAAATGGAGGGACCTTCTAAATTTAATTGGGTGGTAAACTACTGCTCTCTCATTCGTGGCCATTTCATTCTGTTATTTGACTCAAATTCGTTGTATAATAAATATACAGTTGAACTCCTCTGATACGTTTAAGATGGGGGGGGGGGCTACAAATGTTGGTTTATCGTGATCGAGGGGATTTTGTCAACATGTACAAATGGGCCTACCATCGCTTGCTTTTGATGAATTTATGAGGTATTTTAGACAGGTAAAGCTTGCTAGCAGCTAAGACGTATAGTAGTTATACCAACCGTGCACTATGTGTGCTATACTACGCATACATGGCGCTGACTATGGTGTTTGGTGAGGCCAGTGGCGGAATTTGCAACGAATTCGGGGACCGAGTAACCTGTAGTTTCCGGCTTTTTATCGTTGATGAGGGGACCGTATTAGAGGAGTTCGGCTGTAGCATGGTCTCCTAAAGCGCCGCGATGCCTCAAACGTGGCTCGTCTCATGGCGGTAGTATTGAACTACCAGGTACCGCTTATCGTGTGGATGCTATGCTGATCCATTCTGTGCGAGTAGAGGATTGGATGGTTGATCCAGACCCGGTCGATTGCTATAGCTCCCGATCTGTTTATATATAAAAAGTGCGCTCTCTTTTCTTTTAAAAGGATCGCTATGTGTAATTGAGGGACTGAGAATTATTCGGCCGGTGTATATTGTCCAGGGGCGAGTTGGGTAGACGTGTATAAGATTTGTACTTGGTCGAAAGGCGACATTCCTTTTTGAGCAGCATGATAGTTCACTTGATGGATTCAGGCGCGTGCATAGATATGCTGATGTCAGTTATTCGTAAAGGACCCATCTTCCCCAGGAATTTGATACACTCGGAAGGACGAGCTGACAGGTGGATATAGTGCAGTGCTCCGTTAAGTGACCCCCCTGGTCCAACGCCTCACCCTCCCCCCACGCCCTCAAACCGCATGTTGGTTTTCAACTTTCAGGTAAACCGTTACGGACCTGAGATAGAACCAAGAATTGATATACCACATGCACCGAGTTCTCTTGAGTGCAAGAAAAGCAGAAACCATAAATTAAATTAGGAATTTCAGTTTCGTTTTAAGTTTGAGGTACGGAATTCAATCGGGGATGCCCGTTGTGCTTGACATGAATTGGCGCGAAGCCTCGACTGTTCCTTTTTTTATGATCGGACAAGCTCACCATCGTGATATGGGATAGATGATTGGCTATGTGTACATTTCTTTGTTCTCGGTCGAAACAGGATCTTTCTATTAGAGAGACACGAAGAGTCGCTTAATCGGTCTTGATGTATGCGTGAACACTATGACGTCTACGGTTCTTAAATCCCCTGTCTATCACAAGGTGAGCATAGACTCTGGATAGCGAGCTGATACAGGGGACATTCGACAATATCACGGCGGATGGCACCCTTGGTACGACGCCCATTTTCAGTGATCAAATCACCACGCACCACCTTACCCCACCTTCGAACCACATACTGCCTTCCAACTCGCAGGCACAGGCTTGCGAACCTAGGGCAGAACCAATCATTACCTTACGGCCCTCCCAAATAAGTTGGCAAGTTAGCGTAGGACTTGCATATGTATCTTAAGAACCGGAATTCAATCGGAGAGTCCCGTTAGAGTATTGAGGGATAGTTGTTGCATTCCTAAAACGTGGCGGTTGCAATTTCCCAGCCCAGTTCTCCCTATCTGGAACTGAACCTTTATCTGCATGCGGGATAGAAGGGTTGATTTACACTTGTACTTGTAGTATAGTAAGTACAAGCCAGTTCAGGACAAGTAAAACGGGGAACCCAGTAAGGGAAAGACCCCCGTGGGTGGATACCAAGGCTGCGTAGTCAAGCAAGAGGCCTCAAGGTGGGCGACCAATCCTGAAGTCTCCCTAGAGGAGATGGGTGGGACAAGAATGAGGTGGGGTACGTTCCCCGCGAGTGGGTGATGATGGATAAGGCGAGAAGCATGTTCTTTCGAATGGTGGTGTAACCGCAAGTAGTCCTCCTGTTTCAATTCATTAGCATCATATCATATCACCACTTTTAGAACATTAATTAGTGTCATAGTCACGTGATTTATCCCGCCCGTTGATAGTTGTTCAGCGAACTTTCGATCCTTCCGCAGGCTGTAGGTCAAAAGGCTACAAGTACTTAAATTTTGGCCATCCCCTGAGATTTTCACTCAGTGTGATATATGATACCTCAAGGATTGAGATATGAACTATGATGAAAGACTCTGTTATACCCAACGCGATTTGACGGCGACGCTTAGCTCTTCCTTTGCCTATACTTCGTCCTTTCTTAATCAAAGAGGAGATGCTTCTACGAGAGTTATACCATGGACTATCTAGTGCACTCACCACCGCAGTTTGTAATGGATGCAATGGTGACCAATTGAGGATAGAGTATGTTGACTTGTATTGAGTCCATTTTGATAGCGGTACCCCTTTTTGCTTTGTTCAGTAACCTCCCATGCCGCACTAACAGCTGCAGCATTTTTACTCGGCCCCACCTCAGCTGACCTTTGTATCTAAACAAGTAAGGTTTAAGTCTATGAACGCACACGGCATCAGGAACACCCTTTCCAGAATAGTTATTTCAGTCGAATCTTCAGCCCTCTTTGTTGAAACCTGTATATGATAGTCACTAGGCTTTTCTTGCCTTCAACGTTAAATTAGTGTAACTACTACGTTATCGGCCGAATGGGCGTCAGCCGAGCGATTGTTTTGTCATCGCAGGCGGTCATACAAGGGTATCCCCCGAACGAGCTATCCCTTCGGGTTCTATAGCTCCTAGCATTTAGCTTAGTTCGACTTCGGCTGTTACGGCGATTCATCCACTACGTCTATTTTGACTAAAGCAACAAGCCCGGACCACGACCTGGTTATGGTGCCTCATTTACGGTCTGAAAATTAGGGGGCCCCTCCATGCTCGGTCGGGATTTAAATTGACACCACATCATTCGGAGCCGTGCCGTCCCCCCGTTCTTGCCTCTCCAGATCCATCAAGTCGATTGTTCCGGTCTAATTGCGGTTCCGCATGGTCTCCATAAAGAGCCGGAACGTCCAGATGTGGCGCAGCGAGCCCGAGTCATGGCCGAGGTATTGGACTAGTCTATGATGGCCATTTTGAGGGTACTTACCGATCATAGCACGGGGGTTGGGTGGCGAGGGTTGTCGGCGTTGTATTTGTCGTGAGGCTCGCGCATACATGTAATGAGGGGCTGATACAGGGACTGTGTGCGGTATGGTCCCATTGAGTGACCCCTTTGTGGCGATAAAGTCGCCGCACACTACTCTACTTCGACCTCGAGTTCGATTGCGTGCTCGTTTTCAGCATTCAGGCAAGCTCCTGCACGCCCAGGATACAGCCAAGACTCGCGGCACCATCGGCACCAGGTTATATGCTGACCCCCTCAATCGTAAAAGGACTAGAAGCGATAACTTGATGTAGGATTTTCAAAGTCGTTTTGGGGGGCGAAACCAAATCATGTAGTCGCGATATGCCACCAAGCCTCCGTGCCCACTTTAACCTCCCTCTCATTTATGATCGAGGAGACTCGCGGTCACGGGATGTCACGGATGACTGCACTCGATCGAAATGGGATATTCCGTTGGAGTAATGCGATGGATTAGTTAACTCGTTTGGGTGTGCGGAATCGCAATATCCGAGGTCCACGTAAACTTCAAATAGGGAGCAGGCTCCCAGTCCAACGTTCGTTTCAAGTAGAAGTCACTACACTTCATTGTACCTCGTCATCGATCCGGGCGCTCATTCTCAGCCACTCTCCATTCTTAGACGAATAGAAGCAATCAATGGAAGTAGGTGTTCAGTCTGTGCTGGGGGAGGGGATTGAAGCGGGGGCGCTAGATGGTGCCGAGGCTTGGCGTATGCGTTGATTTTGCCTGTGGGCTTTATTGAAAGCGGCATGTAATAGGGGATTTGTTGTTTATGCGTAGGTCTAAATTTCGTCAAAGCCCACAGCTCTCAAATGAAATAAGCGTACAGGGGATGTCAGACGGCATCCCACTAAACAATTCCTTGAACACGCGGTTCCAAGACAATGTGGTATGCGATGATTTTGCTGTTGGGAGAGGCCCACAACGAAAAAAAGGTGGATTAGAGGCGCAAGGTAGTTAGTCCAAGACTTGCAGTCACCTGTTAGCGGGCTTGGGCATAGCTCATTCCCGTAATTTGTCGGCAGCAATTGCTCTGTCTAGCGCTGTGCTTTCCGACCCACTGTCGCACCCGACGCGTTTTGACAGCGAGCCTTTACTCCCGCTTTGGTTTTGCTCCCGTTTTCGTTCGGTCGAAATAAAACATTGCCATTCAAGCAACGTAATGGGGTGTTTCGGTTCAGGGACAGTCACAATGATCGGTTGTGGGCAGACTTCATAGTAAACCGCATGCTTGTAGCTACGCTTGTTCGTAGACTCAACCAAACGCGACTGCCCCAAGTGTATGCGTAGAGATCATAAGATTGACACCCATCCAAAACCAGTCTACTGTACACTAAAGATAAAAATCTATCAAAGAAACGGTGGTGATACTCCCCTCGGTTATTTCTAGCCATAAAGCTGCCACCCGCGTGCTCACGTCTGCTCATTTCAAGCGTCTGGAGTGGGAGAGTCTCGATCAATTTCGCGAACCCCTGGATCTAGTTTACAATGAGGCCACCCGGCTCTGCACCCGGCAGCCAACGAGAGGCGGGCGATTGTGAAGTGCGCCGCAGGGAACAAGCGCTTGTACACGATCGTGCGTGACTTCATCTCCACCAGATTGTCTCGGAGCGGACCGAGCCAGCGATAGCGTATGGGGGACGAGTGAAGTGTACTTCCTGATTCGTGGGGGAGCCAACCTGATATGGGACCTGGCTAGACTCGGTGGGACTGAGACGCGTCGACCCCATTTTCCCGGCTCGGCCCTTGTCATCGAGGCGGGTGTGATCGAGGCCGTAGAGTCGGCAGCGCTTGGGGATTTAGCAGATCGGCTGGCGCGAGGCGGTCTGAGATGAATCGCAGGCCGCTGTTTGCGCTTGTCCTGAAAGCGATGGACGAGGTTGCCACCGTCCCACGAGCGTATGATGCATATATGCTAAAACGGTTGTTCGTTAGCCCCTAAACGCGGAGTGATCGGCAGAAAGCGCGCGGCGTTAGAGTACCGAGCGAGGGACGGGGAAGGCGCGCTCGGTGCCGAGAAGTCGAGGATAGCGTGGCTCGGGGTGTGGATGAGGTGAGGCTAGGCGAGGCGCAGGCTGGCTCGGGGTGGCTGGTTGGCTCGCCCGATCCAGCGTGCGCTGGCTCGACCAAAACCAAGGGTCAGGGTGCAGGCGGCACAATTCGATGTGGTTAGCCTCCCAGGCGAGCGGATACTCAGGATCAGTAACCTTATGTTTGCCGCACCCAACTTGTCTTCAGTCTTGTGTTATAGCTTAAGCTCTGATTCCCTCGACCACACCCCGCCCTTGTCACGATGTACGCGCCGCACTCTGAGCGCGATAGATACCCCAAGGACCGTGCACTTGACGTCGAGTGTGACGACTCGGTTCAGCTCATTCGCACCCACACTCTTGCCCCTCAGGTCTTTCCCCAGCCCCCGCTAGTACTACCGCCAGCGCCAGCACCAGCTCCGGCCCAGCCAGCTCATCCGCTGCACTACATTGTGAGCGACCCGCTCGACGAAACGCGCCGCCAGCTGACGCACCACGAATTTGAGAACCTCGACGCTGCCGCGCTCGGTTCGCTGCGTATCGAGGACGTCGTACCCAACCGCTCGTTCCCCGGCGCTACCCTCAAGTACGCCATCGCCCCGTCGCGCGCCAACGCCCACCGCCGTCCCGACAGCCGGTATGTCTCCCGCTTTTTTCCCGCATCCGCCTGCTAATTGAGCGCCAGCCGCTTTGTTCGCCCGCCTTCGTTGCTCTCGCTCTCCCCCTCGGCGCCGTCGTTGTCGCACTCTAGCTCGATCTCGCCCCATACGAGTCCGGCTACGTCGCGCGGGTACTCGCTTCCTGTTGCAGACGACCCGCCGCCGAGTCAAGATCCTCATCCGCTCTCCCGCGAAAGCTTTTTCGAGCCGGGGCATAACGTGTTTACAGAGGAACCCAAAGCTACAGGTGCGCCCGTCGTCTCATGTTCATTTCACACTGATCTCATCATCCACGCCGAATTAATTTCTGCTCGCCCTTTCGATTCGTACGAAACGAACGCTGCCATGCCGTTTTCATCTCGCTCCGCAGAGCCGTCATCCGATTCTATCCCTGCAGCCGCCCACTCCCAACCGTTGCCATCGCCCGAATTGGCTCCATCGAGCGACGTCCCTGCGTCGTCGTCAAGCGCCAACGTTCCATCGACGTCGTCAGGTTCTGGATTGGGACTGCCGGCGTCGTCAAGTTCGTCTACAGCGATGGTCGTTCACTCGTCTTCGGGTGGAGGGAAGCGTTCGACGAGGGCGCCGAAGAGGAGTCCTGCGCCCCGGAGACAGGAGTGCCAGACTTGCGGGAAGAAGTTTCAACGGCCTTGTCAGCTCACAACTGTAAGTTCCCCCTCCTTCCCCTCTTCATAATCTTCTGTGTTCTGTATTCTTGGCTTGGCTTTCGTTCTCCCGACCGCTATTCTTTCCTATCGCGTTGGCTGGCACTTCCCGTATTGTCGGACAAACGTCCAAATCCGTCCCGTTCCTCCCGATTGTTGATGTTCCGAGTCTTTTGCGTTTGTGCTTCGAATTTCGTGCGTTTGTTCGTCGCTCTTGGGTCCTGAGTGGACTAGGCAGGATTAGGCTGGTCTGGTCTGGATGCCTGGTTCGCGCTATCGGGCGGGGTAGATTGATTTGCCGGATGCCGGGAGGTGTTGTGCCTTGGGGCGCACGTTCGTATGGGTCTCCATGTCGTCCGTAAGGACTCGTGGGCTCATATGGCAGTTTCTATGCCGTTTGTCTGCCTATTTTTGTGGTTGTCTTATGGCTTGACGATGGGAATATTCCATGTGCTGACACTTTTGTTTTTCGTAGCATATCCGGTCGCATACGGGTGAACAACGTACGTGTCGGTCTTCTTGAATTTCGCGTGCTTCATTTTGCTTTTTTTTCCATTCCATCTATTTTCATTTCATTGCGCTTGTTGCCGTTCTTGGTTTCATTTCGGGCTGTCGGTATGCCCGGGTGGTGTTTGGGCGAGTTTGGGCGTGGCTGGGATTTCATTTCGAGGCGGTTTGGATGGGCAAAACGGCGCTGGGCGTCGAGTCTAGAGTCGGCGGCTGAGATTCAATTGGGCGCCCGACCGACTTGGATGCGATGCACGCTTAACTTGACGACATGCCATCCGATTCTGGTCACCTGCTTCTCAACAATGTTCCGCCCTCATTCCGCTCCTGTTCTGCCCTTAATCACCCACTTTACGCCCTCCACGTTAATTCTATTAATTAGAACTGAAGACTCATTACTGACGTTTTTCATTTCCGAATTTTTGGCTTTGCTTGTTTCCTAAACGGCATGCGCGTGGTGATCAATCTGGGACACGTGGATTGGGTGGTCGTTTTACTGCTCGTCGATCGCGATGCTTGATGCGGACTCGTTCGATCATGGCTGGGAATCGGCTTGACTTGTTATTTATCGACTTTGGGCTGGATAGCGCACGCGTGCCCGGTTTGCTCTCGGCGGTTTTCGGTGCGTCTTGTCATTTTTACGGGGCTCGGACTGGACTGTTCATTCAGTTGGGTGTTTGGAGGGGTTGCTGTGCGGTTGTGCTAACTATTTTTATCCCTTTTTGCTTTCGTGTGCGTTTAGGTGTTGAGCAACTGTCAAAGACATGTCAAGCTCTGTCAAAAGCGGTCGGTCAAGCCTGTGCTGCCGGGCGACGACGAGGTCGTGAGCGAGCCTGCGCAGGGGAACGCGTTTATCCAGTATCCGACCGAGGGAACGAGTGCGGAAGTGAGGCGTCCGAATGAAGTCATGATTAGGCCAAAGCCGAGGACGAACGGGAGTGGGAGCGGATTTGGGTTGGGCGATGCAGGTGCTAGTGGGAGTGACGTCGGGACAGGAAAGGGCAAGGCGGAGACGCGCAAGTCGCGCAGTGCGTCTGGGTCGTCGGCGTCGAGCTTGGGAGCGGGCGAGGCACCTGTGATCGAGAGTTCTGCTTCGGGATCGGGTTCTAGCTCGGGCGCGACGGTTGTGCCAGTTGTGCCGTCGAGTCCGTATCCGACTGGGTCGACGTCAGCGGGACCTTCGTATGCGTCAGGCGGATCAGCTTATCCGGGTGCGCAAAGAGGGTATGCGCAGGCTGGAGAGGGGTTCGAGCGTTCTGGGCCGTCATACGAACAGGGGTACGGTCAGACGACGTTGAGCTTTGATCGGTCCAACTCGGCGTACGACCCGTCAAGGTCTGGCTACAGCCGCCCTGGATCGAGTTACGGACCGGCGAACGCCGCTGGGTACGATCGTCTAGCCCCCTCGGGGTACGCCTCCAGTCCTGTGTACCCTGGGTTCGAGCCCTCGAGCGCGGGGTATGGACAGACGCCGTATGCTGGGTCGTCGATGCCAAGTCCGTCACACATTCAGCCACTTTCCAGTCCTTCCCATGTGCAGGTTCAGCCGCTTCCGAGTCCGTCGCACGTTCATATTCCGTCGCTTCCGGGTCCGTCCATGTATGGGAGGCCTGTGATGGGTGGAACGCCGGTTGTTGGATCTTCGATACACGGCGCCTCTCCTTCGTCCCATTCGTCGTACTTTCATAGCCCACCTGGACTTTACCCATCGCGCTCTATCCCGATCTCGCGCCGTCCGACTATTGTCCCGTCTCTAGTTCAGCACGCGGCGCTCGGTCTGTCTCTAGGCCAACCAGATAACAGCATGCGGGAACCGATAGGGCGGCGGCCATCCGATGCGGGGGCGGGCCCACCGTCCATGCCCGGTGGGCTCGGATTCTCGAACGCCCAAATGGAGGGCACGGGCCGGCCGGGGATAAAGCAAGAGGACGGGACCGCTGGAGCTGGGATGTGGAGTAATCAAGAGACACAGGGACAACTGCAGGGTCGGGGTCAAGAAGGAGAGCGGTTCCAGGCTGGATATCAGGACGCGCGTTGGGCTGGAGCGGGGGTAGGGTCGGAGCCGGCGGGGTATAACGGTTATCAATCTGTGTCTGCGTCTGGAATGGTTGGCTCCGCCGGCGGATACCCTTATTCCCAGCAGTCGCAGCAGCAACTTTACGCGCAGCAGGGTGGGAGTGGGTTCGGTGATTCGCAGGAACCGTATCGGTCGATGGAAGGCGGTGGGACATACGCGGAGGGAACCGCGCCGTTTGGGATGCAGGCCAACGTTGAGGGCAATATGCCCAAGTTGCCGCATCAGCAGTTTCCAGATTATCCGTGGCCCGGCTCCGAGCGCTGGAACCATCAATGAAGTTCTAGCGGTTAACTCGTAACACTTTATTTTATTTATTTGGGTGTGGATAATCATTCACTGCAACTGGATCTCCGTTTTCATCTTGGAACGCTTGCTTTTTCTTGATTAATCTTAGCTATCGCAATTTCCACATTTTGTACTATCATCAAACATGTCGTGTCCCGTGTCTTCTCTGCTGCAGCGCTGGGCGCGTGTCAAGGCCTCCGGGTGGCTGGTGCCTTCTTGCGAGTCCAGTCTGTGTCTGTACTTGTACCGAGGCGATCAAAGCGGTCTGAAATAATAATTATTGGGCGCGCATACAAATACCTTTCTTCGCCCCGTTCGCGTGATTACTGTTCTCGGAAGTTTGTCCCGCGATCCAGAGCCGAGATTCATCCACTCTCGAGACCAGCGTGGACGGAGAGGATTGACTTAAAGAGCAAATAATTTCAAATTCATGAATTTAATATTGGCAATACAGGAGTCACTGCGAACACAAGAAGCATAGAATCTATGTGTCCGCGCCGATGTCCTGGTAGTTCGCGTCAGAGTGATTAGTCTATCACCTCGAATCCAACACAGCCAACGCACCTTTGCGATCATGCGCCGAGCAATCGGATGGAACTCGCTGGCGTGCGCCTCGAACGTGCTTTTCGCCAGCGCGGGCACAACCTTGTTCACCGCGCGGAACGTTGGCCTGCAGAATTTCATGCGGCCCTTGACGCCTCTCCCCGCATCGACGCCTTTGCCCACACCCACGACCCATTCGGCCGCTCGCGTGGCCCACTCGGACGGTGCAGGCGCCTGCGCCGAAAGCGCGAGTGCATACCACCGAAGCCGGATTTCAGCGTTCAAGGTTGTATCAAGGGAATAATGCTCGCCCAAGATTTTGATATGCGTGGCAGGGAGTGGCTTGTACCCTTGCAGTCGCTCCAAAAAGACGACTGCGGACAAGTCGTAGGCGATTAAGATCATGATCCTGACAACGCAGTCATATAGTGGGAACTATACCTGTTTGGTTAGAACTAAAGCCCTGCAGGTCCTTGGACGAAAACGGTAGCTCGCTTGGGTCACTTTCGCGCGACTCGTCCCACTTTGTGGCGAGCGCATAGGCTTTTTCCGCTAGCGTCGTGTCGTACTCGATCTTTTCCGGCAACTGGAAGGCAGTTCCGGTGAGCAAAACAGGCAACCTATAATGAAGCGCATAAACCGACCTCTAGCCCCTCTCCGTACAGCCAAGCCTATGTTATCGTAGCTGTAAGCGAGACGAACTTGGGCAGACAAAAAGAAACGAGGCGTACCTGCCAGTCGACGGAGTTTAGTAATTTCAACTTTTCCTCTCCCCCGTGCTTCTCGAAATACTCAAACAGGTGGGTCTTCCACTCGTCCGTACGGATGGAACGACCTCGGAACGTGTGCACATAGTCACGCGCATAGGGCAGGAAAACGTCTAACCCACCCAACTTGCGTTCAAGGTACAGCAGAAAGTTGGAGCCCTTCTCGTAAGGTACAGAGCTATATGCATCGTCCGGGTCGTCCCCAAACGAGTAATCGATCACGAGCCGCTGATACTTGGGATTTTCTTTGTATTCAGCCAGTGCATCCGTCAGGGCCTTTTTGCCGATAATATACGAAAAGTCACGTTCAGCTGGCCCATGCAACGCACGCTGGAGCAGCCGTTCGGTGTAGGTAGTCCATCCCTGAGATGGAAATGAGAAAAACCGGGGATCAATGAGGTGAGGTTGTAAATATCACAAGATAGGCAACGTTCTGACCTCGTTCAGCCAAAAGTGACCCGAGTCTGCGCACGAAACATTATTTCCGAACCAGCTATGCGAAATTTCGTGGGCCACGACGTCGACGAGGGACCTGTCCCCAGCTAGAAGCGCTGCAAGAAAGGTGAGAATCTAGCGATACTCGTGCGGCGCAAAGCTTCTTACTAGGTGTGACGAAAGTCAAGCAGGCGTTTTCCTAAAGCAATATCGGTTTAGGTTGCGGTAATCTAGTCCGGAGATACCTAAATAGGCACGTACCATGCCACCGTATGGAAACGAGGGTGGGAGTACCAGCAAGTCGTAGACTCCGAATTCGTAAGGCGTAAGAATATTTTCCGCCTCGAGGACGTAACTGTTGAAAGTTTAATGGAGGCTGGGCTAAGCATAGAGACCCCGATATGGCTGTGGCGGTCATAAACCAACCTACCTTGCAGTGTCATTGCTGAATTCCCAAAACGCTGCATCCATCTGTTCAGGTTCTGTCCAGACCCCAGTTTTCCAGGGCTTTCCTTCGACAGACGCAAACGGCCTATACACCACGTTCCCAGATGCGATAGCGATAAGATAGGAAGGTATAGCAATGGGCTTGTGCACGTTGCAAAACGAGATCAATTAGTTGCGAGCGTAATTACCGAGATCGATAGATAAATCACCTGGTTATATCGGTACTCCACGCCTTCAACCCCAACACCCTTGCCATCGTGGGGCGGACCGTCCGTAGAAGGAGAAAGGCGGAGAGCCGACATTAGGACCGGCAGTACGGACGTAACATTCGCACTGTATGTCTGGAAAGTAGAGTCTGATGAGCTCGCGTTTGAAGAACAGTGGATTTCAAACGAACAATTTTTACGGATGAGGTATCTTGGAAGAGAAATTAATCACAGGAGCATCATACACTCTTGATGATGCTTACCTTGCAATGGAGCGAGCGACCTGGCATGAATCTGGGAAGGGCCGAAGTCAGGTTGGTCCGCAAAATGAGGCAACAGGAACGAGGTAAAGGTTCCTTACTGCTTGGCACTGGGAGAAAAGATAGTCAAACTTCTTTCCCGCAGTCTGCTCTTTCTCAAGCCATCCGACAGCAGTACAGTCGCGCGTGGTGCTGTAGGTGATTCGAACGACAATTTTCGCACCCTTGCTAAGTGGAGGAGATAGGGGAATCACCAGTGCGCTCCCCATAACTGGATGGCGTTCCTTCAAATCATACTACCCAAACAGTCCAGACAATTAATATCCGCCGCATTCAAAGTTCAAATGGACGGACCTCCACAGTATTTTCCCCCACTTTGATGGCGGAGATATCAAGATAAGAGGTATCGAGCCTGCAGTGTTGAAAGATCCGGGTCAGTGTGTGATCCAGAACGAGTAATTAGCGCAAAATCCTACACAATATGTGCCACGTTATCTTGGTTGGCCTCAAAGTCGTGTGTGGCAGATCCAGAGATTATACGTTTACCCCAGTCAATGGTCCAGTCAAAGTGTACATGCTTAGTTGTAATCTGAGCATAGTTTGATTGCGTTGCAGGATCCAGCGCGACCATGTTGCTAGAAATATTTTGAAAGGTATAGGGTAGAGCGGATTTGACAGTTGGTTGCGCTTTGCAAACTCAATTAGATTGTGGACCTGATTAATTGATCAGGTGACATGATATGACTCATAAATTGAACTTCTGAGAAGGCTGCTCTGACGATTTCATATTATTCGTTGAGTGAGTTCCTCAAAAGGATTATGCTATAACATTGTTGCCCTAACCGTGCTCTTAGAAGAATACAATTCCCATGACATCAGATGCAGTTGAGCTACAGGGCGCAAATATTTTGTTGAACTGGTTCCGGAATGCCTGGATGGACAGCGAGGCAAACCAGCAGATCGTATTATGTACCAGTTTCCTTCTGAAAGTTGAGTCAAGGCGGGTGGAAATACCCAAGTTCATCCACTCTAGCATGCAGTAAAGAGTATACAATTATTGATTTAGAACGCATATATGTGGGCTGGGATTGATTCTTATCTCCCCCGTGTCCAAAATGAGACCAGCCAAGAGCAAGTCCTATTGGCCCTCATATCCTACCCACGCTCTTGCTACGCTGGCATGGCGCGGGCATTTCCTGGCCGATCACTCACCAGAAGTATGTTTCTAGTCCACTTGCGTTATTTCCGTATGCAGAGATCACGGCCCGAATTAGGAGGTTGTATAGCTAGCGCGGTTCTTTTATTTGGGGCTCACATGGAAAAGAATCGCTCTGCGCTTACCTACCAATCTACTTAGGGTCCAAATTTCAGATCCTATGATTGGACAGAACCACATAGATCAAAGAAATCACGATCAGGACCAGAACCACCCCTGATCTCGCCGTCTTAACCTGATAGACAATGGACCCACTCGACCTGTATATGCCGAATGAATGCCGCAGATTGCCTGTCATTAGGGGCTCTCATATAACGGGGCCGTCGGAATCATTCCCCAGATCCAAGGTCTAGCCAAGCTAAAAACAGATGTCTGCGCCCGAACAGACATAATTTAGGCATTTCTGAAAGGTCATCTGCTAGCGCCATACGTCAGCTCTACCACGCAACACCCCCAATATGGCTAAGGTTTTTGCAAGCTCATGTCTTCTCTACGGAGCTTGAAGCAGGAAAACGAGCTGTGCTCAACCTCGCCTCGTGCATTATACAACGTTCTGATTGAATCACGTCTCGAGAAAGGAAGGCAGCCACCGATGCACATGTGTGATAATGCACGTTCTACGTTGGCAAGAAGCTCTTGCGACACTTCGGCGACTGGAGAACGCACAGACTCGAGGCTTAGAGTTTCTTACAATGCGGAACTTGCAAGCAAGGGGGCGAACAGTACTGGAATGAAGCGTCGTCATGAACGAAGAATACACGTAGCTTCGAAGATGTCTGAATTCATAGTGGAAAGCCTTTTTTCCAGCTCGTTCCACGCCGTACGCGAGACGCGTTTGGGTTCCTCGGTACCCCCCGAACACTAGTCGGCGCAAGCCACTTTCCATTCCCCCACTACTTATTACCGATACGTTTATATTTATCCCTCGAACCTGGGGTTACACCACCCGGCGGCAGCCCAAGCGGCAAGCAAGCGATCATAGCATAAACCCAGAACCAGGCGAATCCGCCAAGTTTTGCAGGACTATATGCGAGCCAGCGATGGCAGGTTGTCGTGGCAGATTCACGTGATTCAGAATCGGCGCGGGGTAATGCCGGCGGTTTGCTCAGGGTGATCTTCAGGGGCGGCTTCTGTTTGTGCCTTCATCAAAACATCGGACCCGAAAAATCCGTTACCAAAAAACTATGGGCAGACCAAACATGGCCCGTCAGATCATCAACGATCCAAACCATCAGAGTAGACGAACCTCATTAGTGATCGGTGGTAAGCGGGGACATTAGTAATTTACAATTTTATTATTATTTTCTTTTCTAGCACCAGGAGCGGAGTTTAAAACCTGAACTAAAACGTTCACATGAGAATGCTCGAGACAAACATGCATTGATATCGCCACCACCGTGCTACCAATGATTCAATTGAAGCCATGATCTAGTGACGTGAACAGGATAGCCCTTTGATCAGCTTGCAAACATCATGATTATTTCCGTGCTAGGTATTATTGAGGTCAATAGCGCCTAGCTTTGATACATGTGACGAAGTCGGAAAGCTAACGGAACCGAAATTCCGTTAGCCGCGATAGGCCATCTTACCGAACCGCGGTGACTTTCCGAACACGCGGCGGCAAAAACACTCCTAACTGTTGTGCACCTGTCAATATAGGGTTAAGAAGCTTCAAGGTTGAGCACGAAATGGGATACCCCCTCGCCGCTGGTCGAATTAGTTTTAGGGTAGGCAAAAAGAGTTTGTGTTACCTGAAAATGCAACTTGCCGTGCTGGACATAATCGGGAACTTCCGTTGTCAACTCACCATGCGCATTCTAGACTACCGCGCAAGTGTTAGTCAAGTCGGACCGACTCCGAGCTGTTTGAATTCTACCAGCCACCCTTGAATCCTGCTTGCATCTGGTAATTGCTGAAAGCAAAGTTGGTCTGGACCTTGAATCAGTGAGTACTGTGTTGATCAAAACCCTCAATTATGCTCTAAGGTGTTCTGATGGGATCAGTAGCCTTAAACGGCGTTGACGAGCTGGGCGTAACTTAGCTTGCCACCTAGTGCCAACACTCTGAGCTTTCGGAAGCATTACCATCAAATTTGTGCGCCACGTTGGGGGGCTAACATATGCGTTGAAGCGAAGAAGAGCATTCGGGGACACACGATGCTCGACGAAGACGAGGGTGAGACAACAGCGAGCAGAGCAAATTAGACGTCCCTGAGTTAGATATAACAATCGGAGTAGTGCGATAAAAGTCCCCGCTCATAATACGAGTTAGGGTAACGGCTATTGCCTAGAATTACTATGAGCGTAGGCCGATATACCAAGAATATATGCGTGCAGTGTATTAGGGGACCTGCGGTACCGATGTAATTCTGTGACATGTATAAACTTAGAATAGTTGTGTGATACGATGTACTGTAATCGTACTATTTCAAACCGAGGAAATTGTGCCCCAGTGATGTATGTTAGATAGATAGGGCTGATGTTCTCTTTTTGGTCTTGCCCGGCATGGCAACTTAACCTTGGTTCTAACCATTGCATGACTAAACGGGTATACGGTAGTATTTAAATCTAGTGCGAGTGCCTTTATAGATAATGTACTGTTTTTAGAATCAGTCTTCGGCCCTTACACGTGCTGCCTTCGTCATTCAGTTGCGGTGGATACTTTGGGTGCTGCCAAGCCCCAGGCAGCCTGTCAAGCGCCGAGTCTTGACGTTCACATATGCGTCATACACACTGGAAGAAATAACTGTAGACATGAAAATCTTCTAAATATATGTGTAACAAACCACATTCTTGCTCCACCCGTGTCGATTCCAGCAGCGCCGCGTGCTCACAGTTCTTACAGCTATCGGAGCATGCGGCCTGAGGAGCTGCGCGCCGCTATCTCCTCGTATCTCAGCTTTGAGAGGAATATCGTACTTGAAGAAACATTTCAGCGTCCGAATTTCTCCGACTCTAGCAAGCGAAGGCGAAGCTGGAAGTAATGAAGCATGAGGCCCTTTTGTTGCAGATCAGAGTTAATTATGCTTAGAACGGATGTCAGGCAATCGGTAATGAGGCAAAGCCTATATTATGCGAGACAAATCGACCATATAGCTAGTAGTATGGTCTAATTTAGTAACTTCTGCCAAGTGTGAGAGCCTCTGAGAGCGTTAAATGTCAATCTCGTTTGGAGCTGTCGTGGGTTAATAGAGGGATGGTTTTCTCGCTTGAAGCTGGATAAAAGAAAGGCCGAATCACATGGTTACTATGCGTTTCTATTTAGCGGCACATGTCGAACCCCGACAGTTACTTTACATGGTCAATGAAAGACGAAAGAAGAGATGTTGGGAATTGGGACTTGGCGCCGTCAGGGTCCATAATGCGTATTTGCAATTGGCCAGCAAGCCTCTCTTGACTACCACATGCGAGCAGTCCGGTTCTTATAGCTTCTGGGAATGGCCACGCACCTTTTCTAACTACTCACGCTATGAATTATGCACACGCTCGTGTGTTCAATTACCCTGAACCTATAGTCCTCGGATCCCGAGTGGCAGCCTGGTCGCGACAGTTTGATCTGCAGAGAGGCGCTGTCGCACACGAGCGAGCTCCGGCCGTCAAATTTTCTTGGGTTTCGCGCCGCCCGCCAGATACTGCCATACTTAGCTCTCGCCTCTACGATCATCAAGGGCTATACATCACTATCTATCAAGGAAATTACCTCATACGTGTAACTTTGAGCACCTAGTTTACTTCGCTGCCAAGATCCACATACCGACGAAGTAAAGAGTCTGGGCTCATTAGCGATATGCGTGGCATTTCGACTGATGGATAGCCCGGTTGAGTTCCACCCCGACTCTGCGGCCTTGTCTATCCTTCTCGTGCTCATGGTGAATGGGTTCTCTTCCTCTTTACAAGTGGTGGATGCTGCGTGAAAACTCTCGGCAGACTCGTTTTGGCTATCTTTTCAACCTCAAATCGGTTATCTAAGAATTTTGGCTCTAATATTCCGACGCAACACGCTTCATGCGCGTAGAGCATCAACGAGATTGCACCTCATCCAAACGGTTGGCTTGGCCCGCCTGCATCTCAATGTCTTTGATAGCTTCGTGATTGGTGCCTTCAATTGGGCGTCCCTGATACCCGAACCAGAGTGCGTAATTGGTGAATCGCATCGAGCGAGACCATGTGCGTACTTCTCATATCGATCACCTTTCGAGAGCCGTTGTGACAGTTTCTTCCTCTTACCAGTCGCGTATCATAGACTGTGGTCCGGAATGACCCGTCACAATAATCGAAGCGGAATCCTTGTTTCCGGTGCTCTGCCACTGGGCAAACTTGCAGATCGAGTTATCTATACGCAAAGGTTAGCTCCTCAGTTGGGCGGCAAGTATAAAGGGAGGGCGGCATGAGCTGTGGAAAGTCAACCAGCCAATTGCGGCTTCTTCACCCTCACCACTCAGCTACCTCATCTCACCACTCGACAAACACAACTCCTTAGTGCGTATAAAGTAGCATCCTTTCAGTACTCGATCACTTATCCCCCTCCCCCTCTTAGATATCTCGACGATGTCTACTCTGTCTAACGTGGGCATGGCTCCAGTGACCATCGCACTCCCTGCCGCTGCACAGGGGGGGTCAGCGTTCAATTCGGGTCATAATTCTCTCAACGGGTCACAGACCGACCTCGAAAAAACCGGCAACGACCTCAACGAGAAGAGCTTGGAAGGCGCGCTCGCCGCTGATATCGCCGTTCTCCAGCAGGAGGAGGAGCGCGACTATCACCACCAACACAAGTACATCAACGGTACTATGATTTGGGCTCACCAGATCTGGTGGATCATTGTGGCGATCATCAATGTAAGTCTCTGATTCAGCACTTCTGGTTATGCAGCGGCTGACACAACAATCGGCGATGTTCAGATTCCGGTCTATATTTACATGGCTCACAACGAACACAAAGCCGTGATTGTCGATTGGATCGCTCACGCTGCTATCATCAACATTACCATTGTCGTTTTGGTCCGCAATGAGCTCTTGCTGAACTTGGCCTACTATACTTTCAACTACATTCCTTTCCGCCGCTTCTACTTCCATCGCATGCTTCACTCTATCGGTGGTCTGCACGTCGGAGGCTCTTTTGCATCGCTCATGTGAGTTCTACCAAGTTTCTTTGTCTAGCTTCTGACTAATTCGGTATTTTAGTTGGATTACGACATACGTCGCCGAGTTGGGCAAGCACACTCCTCTCGATAATAACTTGAACCGTGCTCTGTTCGTCACAGCCCTCTTGCTCCCGATCGGTATCACCGTCATGATCTTCTTCGCGCTCCGCCCTCTCCGTGAACGTTACCACAATGCCTACGAGTACACCCATCGTTTCGTTGGCTGGACTCTCGTCGCGGATCTCATTGCTCATCTCGGAGTCAAGGCTGCCACTCTCCCCAAGGGTAAGCTAGAATTGAACATGCTCGAATACAAAGGGCTTACCCTACTTCATAGCCCGCTATCTCTTCTATAACGGCCTTCCTTACCTCGTCATGGCCATTACTATCAGCATTTTCTACGTCTGGTTCACTGTAAGCACACCCTAATTCCAGCGTTTGATCCCCGTCTTACATACGCGCTCCCAATAGGTTACCAAGTCCAAGGTCACGATCATTGCCAACAAGAGCGTCGCCATTGTCAAGTTCCCCGGCAAACCCACTCTCGCTGACGGCACATTTGCTCGTATCTCTCGCAACTGGTGGCAATGGCATGCGTTCTCCGTCGCTCTCTCGGACAACTCGAACCCCAGCAAGCCCGAGTTCTCGCTCATTGTCGGAAAGGCTGGAGACTGGACCAACGGGCTCATCGGTGACGCTGTCGCGGGTAACGCTCCTGAGCGCCTGTACATCCGTGGTGTCAACCCTCCCGGTTTCATGCACATGCACCATGCCTACAAGAAGGGTGAGTCTCGCGTGTTTGCACCCTATAAGAACACCGCTAACATTCGGGCCTTGTCATAGTCGTTACTGTCTGCACCGGAGCTGGAATTGCACCGGCGCTTCCGCATATCTCTCAGCACACTTCTGATATCCACTTGATCTGGATCGGAAAGGTACTGCGGCTTGATATGTTCTAGTGCTGCCTCGTTTCTGATCCACTTCTCTTCTACAGAACCACCGCGAGACATATGGCGAGGAAGTTTGGGGTGCCGTTGAGAGTAACCTACCTGCGAACCAGATCCAGCTCCACGATACCGCAAAGCAAGGTCGCCCTGATATCAAGGAACTCATCCAGGTGGCTGCCAAGAAGCACGGCGCCGAGGCCGTCTTCATCGTTTCCAACGACCCGTGCGTAACATTCCTTCACTATCACATACACTAGTGCTAATCAAAACTTGAACTACAGGTACACCCTCCTCGTCATGAACGTCTGTTGGCGCATTGGGATTAGGTGCTACGGCGCTACCCGTGATTCATAAATGCGCGGCCCTCTCCCCCCGCCTGTTACGAAATATACATGACTTGCATAGCATAGCTTTCCCTTTTCCCCTCCCATCGCATCCACGATATAATATCTTATCGACATCCATTAATCGCATTTATCTCTAGAATTCCCTCCCCTCCCTATCCCATCCATCCCTTACGAGACAACCGAGTCGCCACAAGATTTGTAGTGAGCGCCTCATAGAAGTCCACCTGTAGAAGCCACTGTATCACCTACAATAATGCAACGAATGCTGCCCATTACGGCACTACGCGCTTCGCGCTCCAGTTAGCCTAACTCAAGTTTCGTCAATTATGACGTATCTTTGTTTTATAAAGATATACCCGCACTGCCCTGCCTTCAGCTCCAAATGATCCTTCAAACACCTCAGCTATCGAGCTCGGCCTGGTTCTGATATCTATCCCAGTATGGCGTGATCTGCACGGGCCGTGCCGTACTGCAGAACCTATCAACCGGCCGAGTCGAGTTCGACGATCAACAGTCCTTTTCCGAGAGCCCGATGTACACACGCCCCTGGATCTTCGTTCTCGCCGTCGGGTTGTATGCGCCTGATCGGCAAGTGCGGTATGATCTGTGTGATGCGATCACGATCCTCGTCTGCAGTTTAGACATTGTCGGCTGGTAACCTTAATCTTCCCACCGTGCCTAAGTAATTTACTGTATTGAGGGCTACGAGGCGAGCTCCAAACGCGCACCCGAGCTCTACCGAGTTCGTCCTCCATCACTACCAGAGCATCAAAGAACTCCTTCAGCCGTCTAAACTGAGCGATGCTCAGCGTCGGCCTGACCGCGGGTAGTGCATTTCCATTCCTAGACGTGGCGCTTGCTCATTTCGGATTTATGATGCGCCTGGCGGTTTAGGATAAGAGTCATGTTGTTATCGAGCGGTTGAAACGTCGGCTAGGATGAGGCTGGTGGGCAGGTGAATGATGGTGCGGAAGGAGAAAGATCGAATATGTATCGGTGGTGCTGCGGCGGAAGAGGCAGTAGCACTTCGATCAGGGCTAGGAGCGGATATTGAAGGGACATGGCAGTGACAAGATGACCACAGGGAGGATGAGGTTGAGAGTTAGGTTTGGACAGGGGCTAGACTTAGCGGTATGTCCTGCTGTCTCCTGGAAGATTGAGAGCGTGTTGGTGGAAAATTCTGCCGGCGTGGTGTCCGATGAGGGGTGATGGGCGGGTATATGCACATTCTGCCGGCTCTTGCACGCGAGACGTCTGAAACAGTGTGTGAAGCTAAGCGCCGGACAGAGTGTGCTTCCGGAAGTGCAAGTTTGTTCAATAATATAATATAATACAGAGCAGAGGTTATATACACAAGGTCTACGTCTCCTGTTCGTTTCGCGTACGACGATTTAAGTATTCAAGTAAAAGAGCGGAGTATGAATCTATCGTGGGACCGTGCCATCCGCTGGCATGTGAGAACGACGTGACATGCGCTCTCGCCGACGCATGACACCAGCAACCACTTCTAACCCCACCTCCATCTATTCAATAAATAATAGCATTTAACCAAGTGTTTGCCTAGTGTATCCATCAATACGAGCTTGAGCTTGTGATTTAGAGTGCGGGGTAGAACTAACCTTAGAGAGGGACCCCACTCCTCCCATGCCCAGACAAATCCCTTCGAGTTGTTGTGAGCATTATGGGGGGACTTTGTAGATGGGAGAGCAGACGATCTCGTTCCATGCTGATGTTGATGACGGTGTTTATCTCCCCGCTTGTGGCTATGATTGTAGTTGTGGCTGAAAGTCGAGAGATACTGAAGGTCTAAGTCCAACATAATTCCTCAACTAATGAAACAATGAATGTGTGTGAGTAAAGCTGAGCTCCAAACTCCTTAGGAAACCCAGGCCTAAGTGAGTTTTATACCTAGTACTGGGTGAGGGTGACAGGCGCGGAGCTTAGATCGTCGCCGGACGGGCGACAGCGTGAGACGGTGGACTGGTGTGCTGGACCGGATGGAGTCGGAGGTGAGCTGAGGAAGTGATGCTCCCTCGGAGGAAGGAGGTGGAAGCAAGCGAAATAGGGGGAGGGAGAGGCATAAAGCGAAGATACACGTTGAAGAGCGTAAAGATCAGATGCGTGGGAAGCGGCGCGTAACTGGTCGGTCCTTCGGGCTTCGCGTGGCCAACATCCGTCCGAGGTAACTGAATGTTGTTTTGGCATCTTGGTGTGGCGCAGGCAATCATCGGTCGTGTGCATGAAGTTCATACGGCTATTTTCGACGTATTAACGTCCGGAGTTAAGCGCCGATGGGTGTTCCGAGTGCTGAAATGTTGGACAGTGCTGTAGAGCTTTGATCACATAGAGATAGCAAAAATAACTGTCCTGCTGCTATTATGGACTTGGTTTTAGGTATCATGGTGTAGGTCATTTATAGCTAAAAATAAAAGATAGAATTCGAATATCTTGTTTCAGCCGCTTTAAGCTACAAACAATAAGGTTTTGAACATCTTATGTTGGTAGAACAAACGCGTTTCCGACATTTCTGAGCTTATAGATATGTATTAAAGTGAGATAGGTGCTCTGTGAGTTATGGTGGAGGTTGCCCCTAAGTGAGGCGGTTTTCATCAGGGCGAACGATGTTTCGTCTATTTATTTTACCTGGTTGTGGATGTCAAACCCTCACTGCCGACAACGTCATAGCGAGTTCGATGGTGTCTACTTGAGTACTTCATGTGCTAATACAACCCTTTTTCGATAGAAATGGGCTTATCTAACGAGTTGTTTGTTTCTCACGGGTCCATATACCGCTTTTGAACAACACTTGACACCTCAAAGAATCCCCATATAATATATATTTTATCGTGCGCTATCACACCCCGTTAGCACTGCACCGCCTATCTAACGATAAACACATACAAACACCCGTTTCCCACATAAACATATGCAGTTCACGCAGCTATAAAAATCCACCACCCCTCCCATGCCCAAACCTATCACCGAGGCCTTTCGCATCGCGCAGCATCTTTTGCCGGGATCCTTCGTCCATGAGTCTGCCTGAGAGCGCCATGTCGCGGGAGTGGTCCCAGATCCCAGGGGGTGCTTCGTCTGGATCTGTTGCAGCTGGTGCATGCATTGCGACGAGTGTTTGGCCACGGGTCGCTTTCTGCACAAGTAAAACAACGTTAAAATCCCAGTTGGAGAATATTGAAAGCGTAAGAGTTGTGAGACTGACATTATGAGCCTCAACCTGGTCCTTCAACTCCCTATCCCTCTTCCTCTTCTTATGGGTATCCTCATCATCAGCTGTCGCGCTCACACCCTGGGCAGCAGCCTCCTCTGCGCGTTTTCGTTTGCCAGAAATTTCGTCTGCGAGACGTTGTTGACGTTCGGCGGGGGTTTCTGTCCAGAGATTGGAGGCGGCAGATTTTTTGTCAGTCGTGGAGCGGGAGAATTGGCGGGATTTGAGTTTGGTAGGGTCGAGCGCTGTGGGGGGAGGTTGCGTTGGTTGGTGGTTGGGTCAGGTGGGGTGAGGTGTGGAAGGAGGGGGAAGGCAGACGTACAGCTGAAGAGGTCGCTGGATGTGGGAGGGGCGAGCATCCAGTCGTCTCGTTTTAATGCTTTGGGTTTCTTCGCTTCCTAAAACACGGGTTCAGTTATAACATAAAACAGTTTAAACGCTGGCGAGACTAACCTCGATTTGTTGTTCACGTCGTTTTTCACGTTCTATAAACTCTCGTACACCATCCTCATCATTATCTACAGAGACACCAGCAGGGAGAGGCATAGGCCCATAATCGTCATCACTATCCGAGTCTGGTGGAGGACGTGTCGGGAACGTGGGTCCTATTCGGCGGGTTGGGGCGGGGGCGGGTTTTGTTGGGCCGGGGAGGTCAGGAGGGAGAGCAGGCAGGAATGCGTCTTCGTCTTCGTCCTCATCTTCAGGTGGAGGTGCTGAAGGTTTCAGAAGGTGGGCGGGTATGCTTGGTCCTATGGAAGAAGAGGCAGGTGCAGGCGCGGGTGGTGTTGTGCTGCGCGGTGAACTCGGGCCAGCGGGCGATGGTCCAACATCATCTTCGTCGTCGTCGTCGTGCTTAGGATTGAGCAAATGTGTTGGTATACTAGGACCTATCATAGTTAAAGTCAAGTTGTGGGGGTGGAGTTTCCGCGGATGCAGTGCCCTGGTAATTAGCCGCAGTCTTGACTTTGGACTCGACCACGTCGTGTAGCCATCGTTGAGTGCCACCCTAGCTACAAAAACAGGTAACTCGCTCACATTATACATTCTATTGGCGCCGCCTGACGTGTGTCGTGATCGACAGGCCACGCACTTGGAACGCACATCACCATCCACAAATGTGCGCAATTCATTTCTACCTCGGCCTCTGCACCACTCACGCTTTACTTCACAGAATAATAACACCTGCGTCTGGCATTTTGCACTCGTTAACGCTCCTATTGCCGTTCCGCGCTATTTCGCTACTACCCGCCCCCGCATCATCCCACGCTTCCTGCTCGCGCTATGGACGACGGAAAGCTGCTCACTGAGGCGCTTGGCGTCGTGAAGATACAGATGGTCCAGATGAAGCGATGTCTTGTGCGTCCTGTTCATATTATCCTGTTGTGTAGGATTGCGGGGCGGTGCTGACTGCGGTGTGTAGGAGAACGACCAGCTCATGGATTCATTAAAGAGCGCGAGCACCATGCTCGCCGAGCTACGTACTTCTTCACTTACTCCCAAGATGTACTACGAGCTCTGTACGTCTCATCGACTATCCGCGTCCGTATTCGCGCTTACGCCTCCTCGTAGACATGGCTGTATTTGATGCCCTTCGTCATGTTTCCAATTACCTACTCGACGCACACACGTCTGGCCGACACCATCTAGCGGATCTCTACGAGCTTGTTCAGTATGCGGGAAACATTGTTCCTCGACTGTACCTCATGATCACCGTTGGGTCTGTTTACATGAGTATTCCCGACGCGCCCGTCAAGGAGATCATGAAGGATATGATGGAGATGTCTCGTGGAGTTCAGCATCCTACTCGCGGCTTGTTTCTGCGGCATTATCTGAGCGGCCAGACGCGGGACCATCTGCCCATCGGGGACAGCCAGACGTGTGTGCCTCCATCCTTGAATTTGACCTACCTATACTCAACTTCTTTCTCTGCAGTCAAACTGGAAACCTGCACGACTCAATAGCATTCGTTCTCACAAACTTTATTGAAATGAACAAACTTTGGGTGCGACTGCAGCACCAAGGCCACTCGCGCGAACGGGAAAAGCGCGAGATGGAGCGGCGCGAGTTGCGTATCTTGGTTGGGACAAACCTCGTTCGGCTGTCCCAGCTCGAGGGCGTGGATCTGAGTATGTACAGGACGTTGATTCTACCGAGTATTCTGGAACAGGTGGTTAGCTGTAAAGACGTGATTGCGCAAGAGTATCTGATGGAGGTTGTCATCCAAGTGAGGACTCTTTTATGTTGCTCTATTTTTAGTACAATTGACTGATTTGTGTATGATTACAGGTCTTTACAGACGACTTCCACCTCCATACCCTCACCGAGTTCCTCTCTGCAACAGCCAAACTCCACCCCAAAGTCAACATCAAACAGATCGTCAGCGCCCTGATCGACCGACTCGCAAGCTACGCAGCGCGCGAAGCCGAGAATGAAGATCCAGAAGAAGTGCGGAAGCAGGAAGAGGCGGCTGCGAAGCGGTTGGCTGAAAAGGTCCGTCGGGCGAGGGAGTCGAATGGGAGTGGGATGTCGCCTGTGAGTCCTGGTGGGCCTGGGGCGAATGAGTGGGGCAAGGGAAGTGTGGATGGGCTGAATGGGGATGGGAGTGTGGTAGAAAGTGTGGGTGGGGGTGTGAGTGTGGATGAAGGAAAAGGAAAGGAGAAGGAGGGTGCGCCGCCGAAGAAGTTTAGAGGTATTCCGGAGGATGTGAAGCTGTTTGAGGTGTTTTGGCAGCAGGTGGTTGAGTTGATCAAGGTGCGTTTGGTGTATGGTTGTGAGAATTTGGCTGACTTTTGGACGGGTGGTAGGCACGGCCGGATCTGTCGATTCAAGACATCACAGCGCTGCTTGTATCGCTGATCAACCTCGCGCTGAGCTGTTATCCCGATCGACTGGAGTATGTGGACCAGGTTCTAGCATTTGCGCAAACCAAAGTCGGGGAATTCCAAGACAGGCAAGCCTCCTTCATCTTTCAAACTGGTCACCCCCTAATTCCTTTATCCTAACAGCCCAGACCTCCACACAACACCCACAACATCCAACCTCCTCTCCCTCCTCCTTGCCCCAATCACATCCTACACATCCGTCCTTACCCTCCTCGCCCTCCCACACTACACCGCCCTCCTCTCCCCTCAACCATTCGCGACCCGCCGAGCCGTCGCACACGCTGTCGTTGCGAGCGTTTTGAAGAACAGTACCGTGATCGACCAGCCTGGAGATGTGGGTGGCGTGCTTGAGATGTGTCATGTGCTTGTGAGGGACCAGAGGGATGCGGGTGCTGGGATGGGGATGGGCTCTGGACCGGGAAGTGTTGGCCCTGGGATGAGTGGGATGGGTGGAGGTATGGGTGGGATGGGCGGGAGGCCTGGGATGTCGGCTGAGGATTTGGCGGAGGAGCAGGGGTGGGTTGCGAGGATGGTGCATCTGTTTAGGGCTGAGGCACTTGATGTGCAGTTTGAGGTGAGTCTTGGGGGATTTGGAGTGTTAGTTGGTAGGATATTGATCGAGGTGGTTGGCGGGTAGTTGTTGCAAACTGCGAGGAGGTTCTTTGCAGAGGGTGGGCCAAGGATGAGGTATACGTTCCCGCCATTGATTATTTCGGCGATCAATTTGGCCAGGCGGTTCAAGGCGCGAGAACATGTTGTACGTCCCCTGGTTCGTTTCGTACTACCTCAACTTTATTCAGGCTTTGTCGAATTTGTAGGAAATCGACTGGCATAACCGCGTGACAACGCTCTTCAAATTCATCCACCAACTGACCTCGGTCCTCTTCAGCACGGTCGAATCTCCTGACACCGCGCTTCGCCTCTTCCTCCTCTCCGCCCAAGTCGCCGACGCCTGCGGCACATCCTTTGAAGAACTTGCCTATGAATTCTATGTCCAGGCTTTCACAGTGTACGAAGACTCTATCAGCGAGTCTCGCGCACAGTTGCAAGCGATCGCGTTGATCATCGGAACCTTGCAAGGCGCGCGGGTGTTTGGTGAGGACAACTACGATACGTTGATTACCAAGGCCGCGGTGCATGGGGCAAAGCTTTTGAAGAAGCCGCATCAGGCGACGGCGGTGATGCTTGCTAGTCATATGTGGTGGCAGGCGGATGCGGGTGTGGCAGAGGGGGAGACGGAGGGGGATGTGGAAGATGCGGAGGAGAGGAAGGTTAGTGTAACATGTTCGTTCATGAGGCGGGAGACTGATGGATGGGGTTTGTTGTGCAGCCGAGGAGAGATGGGAAGCGTGTGTTGGAGTGTTTGCAGAAATCGTTGAGGATCGCTAGTTCGTGCTTCGAGGAGGTTGTTTCGGTGCAGTTGTATGTGGATGCGCTGGACAAGTATTTGTACTACTTTGAGCATGGGGTTGCCGAGGTGCGTGCCATCCTTCCGCAAGACTTCTACCTTAGTCTAACAATCTCCCCATTTACTCTCTCCTAGATTACACCTAAATACGTCAACTCCCTCATCGAACTCATCACCTCCAATGTCGACACGATCTCCGCGCCCGATTTCCACCCAACCTCGCGCTCCCCACCAGGCCTCGTCGAAGGTGTACACACACCTGAAATGATCCTGAAACACTTTAAGCGCACATTGTTATACATCCAGTCGCGCAAGGATGAGGGCGACGCGTCATGGGTCTCTGTAGACGGCGTTACGGGGGCTTTGCTCAAGTTGGGGCATAAGTAGAGCTGAGAGGGGGAGGAATACGTGGCTGGTTCACAGTTAAGAGCTTAGGATAAAGGGGGATAGATGGACCTGTGATAAGAGGAAAAGGAGGCGCTCATGGATATGTTTGTGTGTGCATTGCATGTATATAATTTTCTTTTTTGGAATGCTGTAATGCTTGTGATTTTGAGATTATGTTTGAGCATGCTTGATTGGGGATAAGGATGCCGGGATGACGTGGAGGGCGTAAGCTCGCGGCAAGTCCATGTTTAAGCGCTGAGGATCACACGGTTCTCTGCTCTTAACCACCATACCCATAGGCACTTGTGAGGATGGGGAAGTTCCACGATACGATACCTAGTGATCTTGTTACGTGAGTACCTTTGTTTTGAACTTTCTACGGAAGTTGGGGGATCATTTCGCTGCCATTGCTTGCGGTTCCTACCTGAACTATCATGTTTGGCTACCCCCCCCCCTCTCCTACATGTGTCCTCTGCCCAGAAGAATCTGAGGCAGACCTCTCGCCTCTAAGAAAGCGCGCATATATCACGCTGAAGCACCCAGAGAGAGCTCTCACAGCCCGAGATCTCCACTTCCTCAACCCGAAACCCGCTCATCACGACTGTTACTAATCTCCCTCTCCTTGACAGATGGGCTAACGAGCAGAGGTGTTTTTGGGTAGCGACTGCTCCGCTCAGTGGGAAGGGTCACATCAATGTCTCGCCCAAAGGTATTCCTGGAACGTTCAAGATCCTCGACGAGAAGACATTTTTCTATCAGGATCTTACTGGTTCAGGTGAGGACATATTTGAAGGACTAGAATTAGGGTGGGACTGATATGAACATAGGTGTGGAGACTTCGGCACACCTTCGAGAAAATGGACGTATTACTGTTTTGTATGTGCTGTGTTATTGACTTGGCTATGATACTGAGTCGTAAATTCGAAGGTTTAACGCGTTTGAAGGACCTCCACGAATTCTGAGACTGTTTGGGACGGGTGAGTCTAGGACGTTTCTCCGTTTCACTGTTCCCGACTGATTTTGCTCCATGACTGTTAATTCACCCTAGGCGAAGTTCACGAACTTGGAACTCCCCGCTACAATGAGCTCATCCCACCGGAAGAACGTATTGCTGGATCGCGGGCAGTAGTTATAGTTAACGTGCACAAGGTCGGAACGGTATGCCATCTTGCTTCACAAATGAAACGCTTTTATAATCGAGCGCTGGTGGTTGTGTTCTAATAGTCTTGCGGGTTCTCGGTCCCGTTGTACAAGCCCGATGGTGAACGTGATCTTCTTACCAAGATATCGACAAGTTTCGAGGAGTTTGATCAGAGCTTTGTGGCTGAAAAAGGTCAGATTTCACATTGATTCCAGGCTCATCTCTATTCACTAACACTTTGTGTGCGGAATCGCTATATCCACCACCTACACCCTCCCTTTGAGCTTCGTAGAGGACTTCGAACAAACCACCCATGTTTCACATCTCAAGTTCATACCTTCTTCGGAGAATAGCAAGCAAGACGCTCGTCATCCGCGAGGTCTCAAACAATACTGGTCAGAGTCGAACATTCGCTCAATAGATGGTGAGTCCCTTAGTTTCAGTCTCGTCTCTTGAATATCACATTTACGCACACCCCAAGGCTTGCCCGCACTACAATTTTGCCGGGAGCTAGCAGGTCTTCCCCCAACTCAAGTGGAGGCGGACAAAAAGCTATTCCACCAGGACATTACAACTGAAAAGACTGCAAGTGAATTTGCGGTTCAGGCGAGAAAGATTGCTGGAAAGGTGGAAGAGACAGGTTTCGCCGGGGGTTTAGTCGTGGGGCTCGCATGTGCGCTAACTTGGGTGTGGCTCACGGCGCATGGGGTGTCTTAGCTGGGTTTGAACGTTGTAAAGCTTCAATGTTGTTTATGTAAAATAGTGTACCTGTCTTGAGGTGTATTCAGCTATAGTTCTTTTGGAACTCGAGTTTTGGTTGCGCTGAGTTACTTGGGAAGTCTGAACGCGAAGCCGGGTCACGCGTTCGCCGCTGCTCATTGAGGGCCATTTTTGCGGCGCATACAAACATATTTAACCACTTGCTCTGAGTTGCACGGCACTCTAGTGAGTTCATGAATTTAATTTAGTTTAATTGGAATGGTGTACTGCTTGTGATCTTGACCGGAGAGAAGGATAGTGATGACGTAGCGGAAGGTAGCGGCGATTCTATTCATAAGCGCCCGGGCCTGCGAAGCTCTCTGTTCTTGGCTCTTGACCACCACTCTGTGCCGAGGACTATCCATAGACACTGCTGAGAATGGGCAAGTTTCATAATACAATACCCAGTGAGCTTGTCCCGTGAGTGGCTTTGTTTTTACGCTTGTTGTGGAACCGGCGGGGTATTTCGATGTCATATCTCGGGGCTCAGGGTTCCTGCTCGAAAACACAGCTGCTTCAGTCTAAATTTGGTCCCCGTCTACTTCAGAGCAACCAGATAGCTTGGAAGGTTAACTACAACCCCAAGACAATGTGCATATACTCCGAAGAATGAACTAAATACCCCCTATCCGCCCCTCAAACACTCGTCTTCACTTGTTGCGTTCGCTAATCTTGACCATTTTTGTATCTGTATCAGGTGGATCGAAGAACAGAGGTGTTTTTGGGTAGCCACTGCCCCCCTTAGCGAGAAAGGACATGTCAACATCTCGCCCAAGGGTATGGTCGGAACGTTCAAGCTCATCGACGAGAAGACGTTTTTCTATCAAGATCTTACTGGTTCAGGTGAGTGCATGTATTTGAAGCTGGAATTGGATTAGGACCGATGCGGTGTGTCAGGCGTGGAGACTGCGGCGCACCTTCGAGAGAATGGACGCATCACCGTCTTGTGCGTGCCGCACTATCTTTCTGACTACAGTACTGAGTTAGGGATTGAAGGTTTAACGCATTCGAAGGCCCTCCACGAATTCTAAGACTTTTTGGGACCGGTGAGTCTAAGATATTTATTCAATAGACCTATCTTTGCCAGTTGTTTTCTTATGACTGTTCATTCACCCTAGGCGAAGTTCATGAATTTGGGTCTCCCCGATACAGCGAGCTAATTCCGTTAGAAGAGCGTCTCCCTGGTTCACGGGCAGTGGTTATAGTCAATGTGCACAAAGTCGGAACGGTATGTCATCACACCCCGCAAAAAAATCCTTTTCTAATCGAGCACTGGTGGTTGCGTTGTGATAGTCTTGTGGATACTCGGTCCCACTATATAAGCCTGATGGCGAACGTAATACCCTTATCAAGTGGTCGGCAAGTCTTGAGGAGTCGGATCAGAGCTTCGCAGCCGAGCAAGGTTAGATTACATTTCACTACCATCTATACTCGCGAATGTTCTGCATACTGAAACCACCACATCTGCATTACCTACACCTTCCCCCGAACCCCACAGAAAGCTTTGAACAAACAACTCCTCTTTCGCATCTCGAGTTCATACCTTCTTCAGAAGACAGCAAACGAGACGCTCGTCATCCGCGTGGACAAAAACAGTACTGGGCAGAGGCGAACGTTCGCTCCGTAGATGGTGAGTAACTTCACTCGGGCCTCCTCCCGTTGATATTTGATTTAACAATGGCGCTTGCTTCAAGGCTTACCTGGGCTACACTTTTGCCGGGAGCTAGCGGGCTTACCTCTCACTCAAGTGGAGGCAGACAAAAAATTGTTCCACCAGGACCTCAAAGCCGAAAAGGCCGTAAACGAGCTCGTAGCCAAAGCGAAAAATATTGCTGGGAAGGTAGATGAGACAAGCTTCGTCGGCGGGCTGCTTGTAGGGCTTGCAATTACATTGACTTGGGTGACGTTTGGAGCGCGTCGAGTCTAATAAAGCATTCAAGTGCTGTGAAGCTTGAATTGCGTATATTCAAAACAGCGAAGCATCTTGAAATGTATCCAGTTATAATACTCCCGGAGCCTGTGCCTTACCTCGCTAAGTTGTGACATGGGAGGATTAAGTGTCAACCCTAGCAACCACATCTCAACGTCACAGATAAAACTGTAGTTGAATGTAATAAAGCATTTCGGAAGATCTTTAGAAAACCAGTGGGCGAAAATAGATCAGGCTAACCATGAATATAGCGCATACACTCGCATACCGACACCATCATTCGATTACGCATGTCCATCAGTTTCGTTCGCGTATTCTATACCCCTTCCAATTCTGCAATATAAAAGCAAAAAAGCAGTACGATTGACAAATAACAAGCATACCCAAGGACTGTCTGAGGCTGGGTCCGGGCACAACGGCTATATCCGACAGCAATGAACCAAGCCCGTCCAACGTTCCACGACTCGGAGGTATGTCATTGCCTCGACTTCCTCAGGATATTGCTAGCCGGCCGGTGTCTGTGATTTAGGTAGGTTGTGAGATGGAAGAGTTATAGAGTAGGTGGGTGGTTACCATTATTGTTACTGTTGCTGTTACCGCCACTGCACCGGTAACTCACTCCAACTCGGCGACCACCGGTAATCCCCCAGCTACAAAAGTCATCCCCATATCATGGTAAGATGATAACCAGACAATGCTTGCGTGCTGAACGCTCTACCAGAGGCACGATACCGCCTCTAATCGGCCATCACCTGCAGCTACGCGCCCACAGTACGTTAGATCGAGAACCCTGAATCGCCATCGAACTTGCGTTCCAGCGCTCAGCTGCTACGCTTGATTGGACGCTGTCGTTACGTGGCTGGTTTCAGCAAGCAAAGTACAGTATGGGGCATCAAATCTTGTCTGGATGAATCAGGGCCGATAGTGACCAAAGCAGTTTTGTCTATCAGGTGTGTCTGATGAATGACGTTTTGACAGTCCGGCTCGGGGCTCAGCGCATCCGAGGTCTCCCGCTTGGCGTGGATCCGTTCTCCATCCAAGTTTTTAGCTGTATTGTATTCGCGCAAGGGCCGATAAGTTGTTGCGGATTACAACTTCCTTATTCCAACCTGTTCCGTCACCTTCCTTAACGTTACAAACGTTTGTTTGGTCTGACAGTCGCGCGTCGACACTCTCACGTCGGTCAGTCCTCGCGAACGGCTCTGCCGTTGCCGACCAAGCCAAGCCGTTGCTGACCAAGCCAAGCGAGCTCAATCATCACTGCCTTGGCACCGTCAAGGCGGGGAGCGGGCATGGACTTGAACGTTAGCGACGGCAGCTCTGGTTTATGCCAGTAAGCAGACTTGGCTGAGCTAGTTAGTACATATTATTCATGTGGTTTACATCGGTTACTGCTGGAGACAGATGTGTATAAAAAGGAGTGTGGTGAGCGGTATTTCAGACATCATCCAGCACTCCAGCTCTCTTCAACCGACCTCTTCTCTTAATCTAGCCTCCTCAACTTTTCTTCCAAAATGGTTATGCAGCCCATCGAGTCCTCCTACTCTGCTTCCGGCGAGTACACCATCCCTGCCCACTTGCGCCACACCGCCGACGAGCCGCTGTCGTGGAAGGCGAGCACTCGTCTTCGTCAGCTTTTGGCTCGCCCCGAGATCGTCGTCGCTCCTGGTGTATGCGATGGGATCAGCGCTCGATGCGCTCTCGAGGCAGGTTTTGATGTCCTGTATCAGAGGTGCGCATAGAACGAGCGGTAACTCTGTGAGCTCAATGTACTGACTGAATTGACTCTAGTGGTGCCGCTACGACTGCTTCTAAGCTCGGTCAACCTGACCTGGCTATTGCGACCCTGCCCGATTTTGTCCAGAACGCCAGCATGATCACGAGCTTGAGCTACTCAACTCCTCTCATTGCTGATGCGGACACTGGGTTCGGTGGGCCTGCTATGGTCGCTCGCACTGTTCAAATGTACAACAAGGCCGGCGTTGCTGCTCTGCATATTGAGGACCAGGTACGCGCCGCGGTTCGACTTTAATACATCGACCAAGACTCACGTATGACATGGTGGCGCGTAGGTCCAGACCAAGCGCTGCGGTCACTTGCTCGGCAAGCAGGTTGTCTCCACTGAGGAGTTTGTCACTCGTATTCGGGCTGCCGTCCAGGCTCGCGATGCTATCCCTGGATGCGATATCGTCATCATCGCCAGGACTGATTCCGCGCAGGTGCTCGGGATGGACGAGGCAGTCAAGAGGCTACAGGCTGCTGCCGCTGTTGGAGCTGATGTTGCGTTCATCGAGGGAGTGAAGACTAAGGAGCTGCTTGAGAAGACAGTCAAAGCGCTCGCCCCCACACCTGTGAGTTCTAGTCTATTACTGGAGTATCAATTTTCATTGACGCATGTATGGTCCTTAGGTGCTCGTGAACGTCATCTCCGGTGGTCTCACCCCTTCTTTCACCACCAAAGAGGCCGAGCAGATGGGTGCCAAGATTATCATCTTCTCCCTCGTCTCCTGTGTCGCCATGGTCCACGCCGTCCGAGAGGCGATGGCGCTGCTGAAGAAGACCGGCACTGATCACACGTCTGCGCGCGGGATGGACCCTCGCGCGTTCTTCGAGGTGATGGGGCTGGATGAGGTGGTTGAGGTCGACAGGCGAGCGGGTGGTACTGCTCTCAGCTCCATCTAAAGTTCTCTTGAATTGTCGTACATCATGCGGAGCACTTTGTTAGGTTGTATGCTTTATCTTGGGTGTGGCTTTTTTTACTTGTACATGCTATTTAACTTTGGTGAATAGACGCTGTTATTTCTAGTCTGTTCGTTGCTTCCTAAAGATCTGAGGGACTGTTAAGTTTGACTTTTCAGTACGTTCCTTGACGCGCCTCTTCGTGGAGATATCGATGATGCTATTACTATCAGCTCTCCCTTTTCTTACAAGTGGTGATGTTTGCTAAGTAAAATAAATTGCTCACTCTAATGTCTTGTTTGCATATATGTATAAGACGAGGCCAAACTCCAAAGACGGCTTCTCCATCTGCCCTGCAAGGTTTCATGATACAGCCATAACAAGCTTACTCTCATGAGTACTCATCCATATATACCATACGATACATTAGAACACTGCCTAAGAAATCAAGGATATGGCGAATCGAGCTCGTCTCCTGTTGGTTGGTTGTGCATACCATCCGCTGGTGGCGAAAGCAGCTTTCTCCAAGCGTTCGGAATTTCCCGAATTTCTGGACGAGAGTTGTCTAACGGACTCGATTCCCTAATCAGCTTCGTTCCTATATTCATGTCACTCTACCTGCTTAACCTTTCTTACCTGCCGTGCTTGTCTTTTTTTACTCATTCTAGCCTAACAGTCTAAAACTCGACCAATCCATTCCTCTGGCTCATATATTAGATCTATGGTTATGCCGTGCGTGATTGCGATCGGTTGAACGTGTTTTTCTATGATGGGAAGCCGGGTTTGGGGGGAAAGGGGTCGTTGGCGTGATTCCTTGGGTGGTGCAAGATATTGAGATATGCACGAACCTATTTATTTAATAAAATAAAATAAAACGTTACCAGAGACCTTAGGCTTTGCAGTGTCGCATCATTGATGAAAAGTTGCCTAGAGGAAGGACGTTGAGGCAAGAAGCGCGGAGACACATGTGGCTGTGCTGAGTGTTGAACCAGAGTCCTCCGACCACCACTGGCTTACTTTTTGCAATGACCAAAGTATTCCTTCTTCAAAATCCCCCAAAATAAGACCTAGGTTAATTTATATCGACGAGCTTGACTGTTTCGGTATTAAACGAGTAACTCAGGTTACATGATACTTGAAGCCTTGGAGTGACGAGACCATCCTGTCTATCGCTAGATATCTAGGTTGTATTCTGATATTACCAGAACTATGAAAAACTACTAGTGGAACTACGAAAGACTGTTCATACTGGGCGCGCAACCCCAACCAGGTAGCTCATAGTCTTGGTGCCAGTCATTCATTAGACACGCCGGCGTCTTTTGGCTATCCCTACATCAAGTTCTCATAACAGCTTGACGAAAGATACGTATACATCACCTAGAGTACGGAGCTATCTCTTGCCGAACGACGTTCCCCACTGTTTATCTGCTACACGCCAGATGAACACTCACAAACTACTGATTGCCTCTCTCGACATCATCTAATTGTTCCGTTCGATCGGGTACTGCGGTTTTGCACATCGTTTCATCTGGAAGTTTGGATTTTATGTGAGTACATATCGAGAAACTGATAGTTGCCTAATCAGCTTGACTTGACTGTGACGTCTGACGAACGACGTTTTGACAGCCCAGATCGGAGCTCAGAAGGCGCTTAACCGACCCTATTTGGCATGAGACCGTATTTTATTTGACGTATTAGCTGGTTGTACACCCATGGAGATTCGCATAACTTGTGGGTGGGATGATTTCACAAAATCCCTCTTGTTTCATCGTCTTCCTAACTGACGCTGTCGGCGCTTAGTCACGTTGATGGACGCACAGCGGCACTCTCATGTCATCTCCCCCTCACGAGCGGCCCTACCTGCGTTGGTCAAACGAGCCCAGATATCGCTACCTTGTCATCGTCAAGGCGGGGGTACGGGCATAGACTTGGACGCTAGCGACGGTGGCTCTGATTTATGTTGGCATACAGGCTTGGCTGAGCCAGCCGGAGCCAAGTCGATATACGTATCGTATCTCTCGAGAATATGAATACGGTGGTATAAAACAGAGCGCAGCGAGCGGGGATTCAGACATCATCCAGCTCTCTCTCTCTCTCTCCTCAGCTTTCTAGCCAAGCACCTCTTCCTTCAACTTAACCCACTCAACTCTTCCAAAATGGTTATGCAACCCATCGAGTCCTCTTACTCCGCCTCCGGCGAGTACACTATTCCTGCCCACTTGCGCCACACCGCCGACGAGCCGCTCTCGTGGAAGGCGAGCACTCGTCTTCGCCAACTGTTGGCTCGCCCCGAGATCGTCGTCGCTCCTGGTGTATGCGATGGGATCAGCGCCCGATGCGCGCTTGAGGCTGGGTTCGACGTTTTGTACCAGAGGTATGCACAGACCAAAGATTTACCCTTTGTATTATTTGCTACATTACTAACTACACTGAATTTAGTGGTGCTGCCACGACTGCTTCTAAGCTTGGCCAACCCGACTTGGCTATTGCTACGCTGCCCGACTTCGTCCAGAACGCCGGCATGATCACGAGCTTGAGCTACTCCACCCCTCTCATCGCTGATGCGGACACTGGGTTCGGTGGACCTGCTATGGTCGCTCGCACCGTGCAGATGTACGACAAGGCTGGTGTGGCGGCGCTCCATATCGAGGACCAGGTTCGTCCAATAAGATCTTATGCAACTCACACTTTAGCTAACATCGTATATGTGGATACAGGTCCAGACCAAGCGCTGCGGCCATTTGCTCGGCAAGCAGGTCGTCTCCACTGAGGAGTTCGTCACCCGCATCCGCGCTGCTGTCCAGGCTCGCGACGCTATCCCCGGTTGCGATATCGTCATCATCGCCAGGACTGACTCCGCGCAGGTGCTCGGGATGGACGAGGCAGTCAAGAGGCTACAAGCTGCTGCTGCCGTTGGCGCGGATGTTGCGTTCATCGAGGGAGTGAAGACGAAGGAGCTGCTGGAGAAGACAGTCAAAGCACTCGCCCCTACACCGGTGAGTTTCAGCTCAACAACGAAGTCTGATGATTGTGCTGACGCATATATGACTCTAAGGTGCTCGTCAACGTCATCTCTGGCGGTCTCACTCCCTCCTTCACCACAAAGGAGGCTGAACAGATGGGTGCAAAGATCATCATCTTCTCCCTCGTCTCCTGCGTCGCCATGGTCCACGCCGTGCGAGAAGCGATGGCGCTGCTAAAGAAGACAGGTACGGACCACACGTCTGCACGGGGGATGGACCCTCGAGCGTTCTTCGAGGTGATGGGACTGGATGAGGTAGTGGAGGTCGACAGGCGTGCAGGCGGTACTGCTCTCAGCTCCATCTAAGTCTATTTCGGGTCGCACTGGTGGTTTTGGGTTAGGAGGAGTCTATCGGGTTGTATGCTTTGCCTTTGCGGTCATTCTTTACTTGTACATGTTATTCTACTTTAGCAAATAGATTTTGTCATATCTACCCTATCTGTTATCGCTTGAGAGGTCGGGAGGATCGATTTAGTCAGTCTAGGTGATGCAATGCTATGGCACGGAGATGGACACATTCCAAACAGGCACGCAACCCCAGAAACCATGAGTCTGAAACTGGCCCGTTCCCGCCCCGGAGATGTTCACATTGTAGCTCAAAACAACCCGTCTCAATTCCCCAATTATTCTTGACCACTCGAGGCTTTCCTTCTTGATCGATTCGTTGCTTTCTTCGCTCCGGAGTGCACAGGGGCATTTTCAAAACTTGAGGTCGGTCATGTCTGAAACTATCCCCGCTCACGCAAGATGTAATACTTCGGTGCACACAATTCATTCCATAATATCCAAATACACTACTCGTACAAACATGAAGCAACAAAGCCCGCTGGAACAAAAAGCGGAATTCTATGCTAATAAAAATAGAACGAAGTTGAAATCGAATATGGGTGTGGAGGTGATCTACGCAATGACGCAGTAGAAAGAGCCGTTGCTCGACTGGTCCATGTCAACGGGCTGCTCAGCCTGGACGGACTCGGTGGAGTAAGTGTAGGTGGTGGAATCCATTTGAGATAGGAGTAGGTGCTACGAAGAGTAGATAGGTAAAGTGTTAGAGGAGTAGAGGCTTCCGGTAACTGGAGAAAGGGTAAGCTTGACGACGAGGGTTATGTACCCCCCGCCGCACCGACTTTTCTTTTGTCTTCAGCAGGTTGGGACATCGCCAGCGCTAGCCGATTGTAGGCCATTGTTCGGATACAGACGGATGGTCGGTCGACACAGGATATATGCGACCAAGACATTCCATGTTGATGGAATGCGGGAGTGTAATTGTCCTTTTGACCGATTTGTGGGGTGGCTAATTATTGGGCGATCGATAGTGTGCTCTGGACTTCGATAAATCAGGGGGCCACGCGCGTCATGTGTCCGGATGACCGTTAGAAGTCTGATAATAAGAGGGCTTATTGTTAGATAAAGTGCTGGCTATTGTCAGAAGATGCCGGCGGGTACCTTGTGTTAGCCTGATAGAGTAAATTACATGCTGATTGATTGATCGAAGCTGACCGAGCATGAAGGAGATAAATCTTTGTTCCCGTTTGCATCTAGGTCGGCATAAGTAGGATGGTAAAGAAAACGCAAAAAAGCCTGCCAGAGAACTCAAGTTCTGACTGACATACGCAGTTGCACAGAGGGAGGGCCGAGAGAGAAGGTGATGAGAAGCGCCGAGAGACGTGCGGTTGTGTTGGTATGTTGATCACAACCTTCCCACCACTGGATTAAATCCTATAGCGACAAACCTGTTCCTGCTTCAGAAGAAGTAAAACTGGGGCTTATTCTAATTCACTACAATGCACTTAAATCATTCGATATTGGATCAGTAGTACTTGTTAGATTGCATCCGGCACAGTGTGTCTTGGGGTGATGGAACTGTTCTACCTGCCGCTAAATGTCTGGATTGTAACCTCGTGAAAACACGATCTAGATATTTAAAAAACTACCAGTCCAGCTGAACAATAAATGGTCAACTGCTCCTACCAGACGCCGAACCCGAATTGAGTAGCTCGTAGCCTTGGCGCAGGCCGCTCATTTGGCCCACCGGTGATTTGTTGGAATCCCTATGCCGATTCCCGATGGTGGATATATGAGTACTACTGGGGCTACGACGCTATCTCTTACCGAAAGGCATACCCCGCGGAGAATCTGTTGTGCGCCAGGCAAACGCTTACCACCTGCGAACGATCGGGTGTTGTAGTTTTGCGAGTCGTTTCAGATGGGAACTTGAGTATTGGGAGAGTACATTTCAAGACACTGATAGTTGCTTAATCAGTCATCCAGTCAGTGTGTTTGACTATCTGAGATGTCTGACGAGCGATATTTTGACAGCTTAGCTCGGAGCTCAGAAAGTGCTCAAGCGCTCCCAATTGGCATGATAATGTACTCCGTTGTGCCCAACCTACTAGCTTGGTGTGCACTCAAAGGTGCTGTTGTTGCTGGCTACTATTACTACTGGTGAGTACAAGGACTCTTCGAAAATTTGTCTATTCCCCCTTGTTTCATCGTCTTCCTGACTCTGACGTTACCGGCGCTTAGTCATATTGACAGATGCGTTCGACGCTCCCATGTCATCTTTCCTTCACGAGCGGCTCTACCGTCGCTGACCAAGCCAAGCGAACTTAAAATCCACTGGTTTGACATTATCAAGGTGGGGGCGCCGGCATGAATTTGGACGCTAGCGACGGCGGCTCTGATTCATGCCAGCATACAGGCTTGGCTGAGCTAGTAGGGCTAAGGCGGAATGTGCGTAGAGTCTCTGGAGGATGTGCGCGGGATGGTATATAACGGAGTAGGATGAGAGTTGGCTTAGACATCATCCAGCTCTACTCAGCTCTCCAGCCAGCCACCTCTCCCAACTCAACCTATCCAACTCTCTTATTAAACATGGTTATGCAGCCCATCCAGTCCTCTTACTCTGCCTCCGGCGAGTACACTATTCCTGCTCACTTGCGCCACACTGCCGACGAGCCTCTGTCGTGGAAGGCGAGCACCCGTCTTCGCCAGCTACTGGCTCGTCCCGAGATCGTCGTCGCACCTGGTGTATGCGATGGGATCAGCGCCCGATGCGCTCTTGAGGCTGGGTTTGATGTTCTGTACCAGAGGTGCGGCCCCTCTATACACGGTTGTTTCGAGAGACTAACAGTCATCTGTCAGTGGTGCTGCGACGACCGCTTCTAAGCTTGGCCAGCCTGATCTCGCCATTGCGACCTTGCCTGACTTTGTCCAGAACGCGGGCATGATCACGAGCTTGAGTTACTCGACTCCTCTCATTGCTGATGCGGACACTGGGTTTGGTGGACCTGCGATGGTTGCTCGTACCGTGCAGATGTACGACAAGGCCGGCGTCGCGGCGCTCCATATCGAGGACCAGGTTTGTCCAACAAGCTTACGCTTAGCCCGAGTTTTGCTAACGTGATCTTGCGGGTAGGTCCAGACAAAGCGATGCGGCCATTTGCTTGGCAAGCAGGTCGTCTCCACTGAGGAGTTTGTCACCCGCATTCGTGCTGCTGTCCAGGCTCGCGACGCTATCCCCGGGTGCGACATCGTCATTATCGCTCGTACCGACTCCGCGCAGGTACTTGGGATGGACGAAGCAGTCAAGAGGCTGCAAGCTGCCGCAGCTGTCGGTGCGGACGTTGCGTTCATCGAGGGAGTGAAGACGAAGGAGCTGCTTGAGAAAACTGTCAAAGCGCTTGCCCCCACTCCCGTGAGTTCGATTTTGGCCACCCTAGGTGTACCAAACTGACGCATATATGGATCACAGGTGCTTGTAAACGTTATCTCTGGTGGTCTTACTCCTTCCTTCACCACCAAGGAGGCTGAGGAGATGGGTGCGAAGATCATTATCTTCTCGCTCGTCTCCTGTGTCGCTATGGTCCACGCCGTGCGGGAAGCGATGGCGCTACTGAAGAAGACCGGAACCGACCACACGTCTGCGCGGGGGATGGATCCGCGAGCGTTCTTCGAGGTGATGGGACTGGATGAGGTAGTTGAGGTCGACAGGCGTGCGGGTGGCACCGCTCTCAGCTCGATCTAAGCGCATTAGTAGAGATTACGGTTATTGGGGTCTGGGTCCATACACTATATTACGGGGGACGAGTTTATTGGGTTACGCGGTTGTACATAGCACCATTTTTCTTTGATTTCTTATGCTACTTCAAGTTTATTCTCTGCCAACGGGATGATTGACAAGTGTTAAAGAACTGGCAAGTTGAATTTCAAACCACCAAATTGCTAGATTTTGAATAACTCCACCTAGTTCCTTAGCGAGAGTTTCAGCAGCCTTTCTGATTTTTGCAGGAAGTCGCATGGATAACGCTAGCTTAACCGCTAGTACTTTACGACGTAGGTTGATACTCCTTGTTTAACTTCCATAGCTAGTGTTATGGATATGAGCGCGTGCCTTTTGCTTATAGTATGGCCGGTACGTTGATGGCTTAAATCTTGGTGCATATATTTCGAAAAGATTCCAGGCAAATCCAATACCAAGAAACAGTTGTGTTTGGTGGGTACAGTATCAATCCAAATGTATCATAGGATGCCTAAGACGGCAAAGTAATTCATTCGGGCCCCGCTTGCACTGAGCAAACTAATCAGCGACCATCCAAGATTATAAACTGGGACACTTACTTTCGTATACACTCGCGAGGCGGTGTGGCAGCCAGCCCCAGGACGTTCCGCACACCCCATGCGAGAGCTCATCCTCAATAGGTGATGCTCTGCCCCAAGGTGCGGGTCCCATCCCAATCCGGCGTCGCTTCGTCCAGCACTGGCCCCGGGATATGCTCCGACCCGATGCGAGAGCCATAGCTCTGCCCCAGGGTGGGAGATTGATGTCCCATTCCATGCGCTTGCGGGACAGTAGGGGGATCCATGGAAAGGGAATCCAGTGAGAAGAAGTAATTCGACTCGGTGATAGCTAGGAGAGGGAGATGTTAATGAAAGACTCGCTCGAACTGGCAGGCGTAAACGTACAAGGCAGGCAACCTGCTCCTACGAGTGGGTAGAGTACGCAGTCATTCTAGGCAGCGAGTGCTCACGGTGTGCTACTGAAGCGCTGTCAGAAACCGATGCTTGTCGCGAACTATGATCACTTACTTTTTAGTGGCGAACCAAGGGCTCCATCGCGTAGTAGTGGGATTTGCACAAGGTAGTGGCGGTGGTGGACGGAGCGGAGCGTTGGTTTAAGCCGCCACTTCCCACCTCCCAGGCTTTTTATACCTTTGCTCAGGGGGTCCGTGCGCTCCTGTGAAAAGATGGAGCTGCTCAAAGCACCTTGGCATCCCAAGAATGTGCTCCTCCTGACGCCATTCATGCCCCTATCGGGCTGAATATGCCTCCGCCTCTCAATTATAGACACTTGGCGGCCTAATTATAGAAATCAAAGGACATGCAGCTCATATAATATCAACCTCCTATCGACGACCAGGAGATACCCGTTAATGAGCCAGGGTGGACGTGCGTCGGGGTTTGTTTACGCCTATCGATAATTGTTTGGGTCTTGGTGTACAGACCTAAACTTCGCTGTAAAGAGACCTAAATGCTATTGAATACTGTTGGCTTATTTTTAGAGTTGTGGCCAAGTCACGATGGTCTTGTACCATGCATGGAGTTAGCTTGGCAGTCTCGGCGCCCCCTATTCTAAAGGATTTGCGGCCGGGTTTGTGGGTCGCGATTCTGGATCTTCGTCTAGAAGATACGACTACTGCCGGAGTGCGTTCGAATCTCTCATTTGACTTATAAAAGTATACATGCGCCGTTTGTCCCACGCAAACTTGTCTTGTGTAAATGTGTGGCGAGTTTGAATGAGGATGTGGCTGTGTTGTGATGGACTTGCGCTTACCCACCACCTCGTTGCTAGACTTTTGCCTTGCCAAAGTAGACCTTACCCGAGAAGGGATCAAACTGTGACTAAAATAATATCATATCCTGCACTTGCGGTTCGCTATCTTAATTTCCTAGACGTATTTATGCTTTACTATGCGCTACTCGGGCTTGTGCTGATTCTCATAAGCGGCTACTGGAGGGCGGCAATCCTGGAAACAACTTGGTATACCTAGATTCTGACTTGAAACTTCGGGATCACCCTGAAATATATGGATCATCTAGACATAATATCGAACTATCCGCCTTTTCGATGCCGGCGACTTACCGCAACCCGCTCTGAACCGGTACCCTACAATTGAACCAACGTCGCAGCGCGACGACATGAATATTCTGACTACGTACTCGTTATCTGTACTTCGATACTATCTCGTGCCAAGCGCTGTTGTCTGCTACAAGGTTACTGTTTGGCAGATCGGCACTGTCAACCTGCCATTCAACCTTGCCGCAACGCCCACGTGCCTCACAAGATCGAGCTTTGCGACTTTGTGGCTTGTTTCAGAGTACGATGGTGCCGCGTGAGTACAATGCGGGACAGTGATAGTTACCCAATCAGTTTGATTTGTTTGGCATCTCTAATGATCGACGTTTTTGACAGCCCAGCTCGGAACTCGGTAAACCGTAGTCACTCCCATCCGACATGGGATAGTCTCCTGCCCGAGAGTTGACTCTCATTACACGCCGATGAATGCTCAAACTGCCTGTGAGTGATAGCGACTTGCAGCCCGCGTCTATTCTTCCGTGTTCCGTTAACTTCCTATCCACAACACTGTCAGCGCTTACCGATCGTGACAGCGGCATGCCAGCGCTCACACGTCACTCTTTCCGCACAAGCGACTCCGCCTTTGTTGGCAAAGCCAAGCGAGCCAAAATGTCTTTACCTTGGCACTCTCAAGGCGGGGACGCGGGCGTAGATTCGGACGCTTGCGACGGCGGCTCTGGTGAATGCCAGCATACGGTCTTGGCTGAGGCGGTCAGAACCGAGTCCGAGTTGTACAATACTACCTGTTTCTAGCGGCGGGTCGGTATAAAATGGGCTACGGCGGGCGCAGATTAGGACACCATCCAGCTCTCCAGCCCTCTCCAGCCAGCCACACCTTTCCATCTCAACCCATCCAACTCTTCGTCCAAAATGGTTATGCAGCCCATCGAGTCTTCTTACTCCGCCTCCGGCGAGTACACTATTCCCGCCCATCTGCGCCACACCGCCGATGAGCCGCTCTCGTGGAAGGCCAGCACCCGTCTTCGCCAGCTGTTGGCTCGTCCCGAGATCGTCGTCGCACCCGGTGTATGCGACGGCATCAGCGCCCGCTGCGCGCTTGAGGCTGGGTTCGATGTCTTGTACCAGAGGCAAGTCTGATTATAGCGGACGTATTACGGATTCAATGTATTAACTAACCAATAATAGTGGTGCTGCGACGACCGCTTCCAAGCTCGGTCAACCCGACTTGGCCATCGCTACCCTCCCTGACTTTGTCCAGAACGCCAGCATGATCACCAGCCTGAGCTACTCTACTCCGCTCATTGCTGATGCGGACACTGGGTTCGGTGGACCTGCTATGGTCGCTCGTACGGTTCAGATGTACGACAAGGCCGGCGTTGCCGCTCTGCATATTGAGGACCAGGTATGCAAAGTGCACTCTAGTTGATATACAACTCGTGCTAATATTGGTGTTGTGGATGCAGGTCCAAACCAAGCGCTGTGGTCACTTGCTTGGCAAGCAGGTCGTCTCTACTGAGGAGTTCGTCACTCGCATCCGTGCTGCTGTCCAGGCTCGCGATGCCATCCCTGGGTGCGACATCGTCATCATCGCTCGTACCGACTCTGCGCAGGTGCTTGGGATGGATGAGGCGGTCAAGAGGCTGCAAGCTGCTGCTGCTGTTGGCGCGGACGTTGCGTTCATCGAGGGAGTGAAGACGAAGGAGTTGCTTGAGAAGACTGTCAAGGCACTTGCCCCTACACCGGTGAGTTTCAGCTCAATGACAAAAGCTGATGGTTGTGCTGACGCATATATGACTCTAAGGTGCTCGTGAATGTCATTTCTGGCGGTCTCACTCCTTCCTTCACTACCAAAGAGGCCGAGCAGATGGGTGCGAAGATCATCATCTTCTCCCTCGTCTCCTGTGTCGCCATGGTTCATGCCGTCCGAGAGGCGATGGCGCTGCTAAAGAAGACCGGCACTGATCATACTTCTGCGCGGGGGATGGACCCTCGAGCGTTCTTCGAGGTGATGGGACTAGATGAGGTTGTAGAAGTCGACAGGCGTGCGGGGGGCACCGCTCTCAGCTCGATCTAAGGACTTTGGTTTGGGTTGGGTCGGGGGCTTGTGGGTTTACATTACACTATAGGGATTGGTTTATTGGGGTGAATGGCTTTACACATTTATCTAGTCGCTACTTTGGCATGTTATAATTCAATAAATTGAGGATGTGCATTCAGTTTTCTTCCGCGCGTTGACAGTAAGGGCCTGACCAGCTCCATTTACAATCACGTGACCGTGAGCCCCATCGAACGCGCCTCTTTTCAACCTCGTTTCACAAGGAGCTCCTGCAGGTTTCACGGTCCTAGTTTCTGCTGTTTCTTAAGGTAGGGCAGAAATTTTAATACCTCAGGTGCTTAGATTCTGGCCTCGTATATGCGTAGGTTTCTAGCAAGCGACCATTCTCGAGCGACTACTTCTGTATCTACTGCACTTTGCAGCGTAGCCTAGGCTCGGGTTATCGTCTATTTATCTGTCTATATCGACATTATGAAAGGGTTACGAGTGCGCAATGGGTAAATGACATGGTTCCTCCAGCTCGCTTGTTTGAGTGATTGCATAGGAGACGGGCCTACCGCTACTGTACCTTGCGCAAGGTGATTAGAAGTCTCCCAAATTGCTGAGCGGGACTCAGAGAACGAGCTCAACTGCCTGCACATCTCTTCGCTTGATATCTATCTGAAACGTTGACACTCTCGTGCCACCTCCACTTACCCCAGCTTCGTGATATGTCACAATTGTCCTAACGCGCTCTAACTCCATAGTACAGACAACAACTCGATCATACCACATCTCTGGTCCAGTCGTAATGAAGACCGCGCCGCTGTATGTGGCGAGTCTATACCGAACCTGTACGCCAATGGGGTGAGACCAGGGGAGGACATGGGAGAATAAGGTATGAGACGGAGAGTAAACGTATGTCTATCTTTCAAGAATTACTAGCACGTACGTTGACAACTGTTCTGATACCTGGTGTTTCAATCTCAATTGATCCAGCCCCACATTAATTGAAATGCACCAATAAACTTTCGCTCTACGAGTGGATCTTTTGCATTTTGTTGTCGGACGGCAAACAGTAGACTAGATTTGGGGAGCATGAGAATATCTAAAGCGTGTATGGTATTGAGTGTGAGTAGGTTAATATCGGCCTGCTTAATGGTTTCAGGTAACTAGAGAGGAGACGAGTGAGAGCCACGTAAGATACGCGCTGCGTGTGGCGGCAAGGGGCGTTGAAGATATCTGTGGCTGTGCTGAGTGATCAACTTGGAGCTGACCACCACCTCGCGGTTTTCGTATCGTCTAGAAATAAATTTTACTTTTGACGAACTGTGGCGCTATAGATTCACTTGATGATAAACATTCTCTTGTGCAATCGAAGTTTAACTCTTGAAGTAATTCATCCACGCGTATTCAATTTGGCGTCTCACGACTCTAATCTTATTATTATTTGATTGAACATCCAGCCCGGTCAAATGGTGCACTATAAAATGAGATTATACGTCCAATGGTTAGGTTTGGTGGTGAGCAAGGATATACACACTATGCGGGACCGTGATTATCCTGCGTAAAATACAAACAATTCGCATTCTTGGCGCCGGTGACTCAATACAACTCACCGTTACCGGTGATTTCTAGTCGTCCGTGCAACACAACTCGACATAATTGGGCATTAGATACGTAGCCACTATCGAGAGTACGACACTATCTCTCGCCGAACATCGTTTATCGTTGGAACCCGCCACATGTCAGATAGGCATCATACTGGAGCCGTCGCTCAGCCTTTGCCGCAACGTCCAATTGCCATAAGCATACTATTACCGCAGTTTCACGGGCTGTTTCAGGTGGGGAATAAACGTCGTGTGAGTACATTCCAAGTCATTGATAATGACCAAATCAGTGTCGAGTGTCCAGAATGTCTGATCTACGACGTTTTGACAGCCCAGCTCGGAACTCAACGCACCCGAAGTCTCCCGCTCAGCACAAGACGTCAGCCCTCTAGTAAACACTCCGCTTGGCTTACGACCTTCAATTTTATACCTTTGCTTGTAGGTAACAGCACGTTATGACTTATTGTCTCATCCTTACTCCATTCTCTTCCTAGCCCTGGTGCTGCCGACGCTTACCGATCATGGCAGCTGCGCCCGTCCTCCTCACAGGCGGTTCTATCTTCGTTGAATAAGCCAAGCGGGCCTAAACGTCGCTGCTTTGACATGATTCGGCGGGGGAGCGCGCATGGACTTGGGATGATGGCGACAACAGCTCTGGTAGGACCTGATGGATGCCCGTGCACAATCTTGGCTGAGCTAGCCGAGGTCAAGGCGGAGTTTTGCATATGTCTCTCAACCATGGGGGTTGAGTGATATATAAAGTGATACGGCGAGCACAGATTCAAACATCATCCAGCTCTCCAGCTCTCTCCAGCCAGTCACCTCTTTCGCCACACAACCCAAGTCTCTTCCCACAATGGTTATGCAACCCATCGAGTCCTCTTACTCCGCCTCCGGCGAGTACACCATTCCTGCCCACCTCCGTCACACCGCCGACGAGCCGCTCTCGTGGAAGGCGAGCACTCGTCTGCGCCAGCTACTGGCTCGTCCCGAGATTGTTGTCGCTCCCGGTGTGTGTGATGGGATCAGCGCCCGATGTGCGCTTGAGGCTGGGTTCGACGTTTTGTACCAGAGGTACGCATAGACCGGAAGGTTATCCTATGTATCCTGTGCTGCATTACTAACTGAACCGACTCTAGCGGCGCTGCGACGACTGCTTCCAAGCTCGGACAACCTGACCTGGCCATCGCCACCCTGCCCGACTTCGTCCAGAACGCCAGCATGATCACGAGCTTGAGCTACTCCACCCCACTCATTGCTGACGCGGATACCGGATTCGGTGGACCTGCTATGGTCGCTCGCACCGTGCAGATGTACGACAAGGCTGGCGTTGCCGCTCTACATATTGAGGACCAGGTACGCAAAGTGCACTCTAGTTGATATACAACTCGTGCTAATATTTTTGCGGGGCGTGTAGGTCCAGACCAAGCGATGCGGCCATTTGCTCGGTAAGCAGGTCGTCTCCACTGAGGAGTTCGTCACTCGCATCCGCGCGGCTGTCCAAGCTCGTGATGCCATCCCCGGATGCGACATTGTCATTATTGCCCGCACCGACTCTGCGCAGGTGCTCGGGATGGATGAAGCGGTCAAGAGACTGCAGGCTGCCGCTGCTGTCGGAGCAGATGTTGCATTCATCGAGGGAGTGAAGACGAAGGAGCTGCTTGAAAAGACGGTCAAGGCACTTGCTCCTACACCTGTGAGTTCTGGTCCAGTAACATATAACCAACTTGTACTAACGCATACATGTTGCGCAGGTGCTCGTCAATGTCATCTCCGGCGGTCTCACTCCCTCCTTCACCACCAAAGAGGCTGAGCAGATGGGTGCAAAGATCATCATCTTTTCTCTCGTCTCCTGCGTCGCCATGGTCCACGCTGTGCGGGAAGCGATGGCTCTGCTGAAGAAGACGGGCACGGACCATACTTCTGCGCGGGGGATGGACCCTCGCGCGTTCTTTGAGGTGATAGGACTGGACGAGGTGGTCGAGGTGGACAGGCGTGCGGGTGGTACCGCTCTCAGCTCGATCTAAAATATGATATATGGAGTTCTGGGACTTTTTAGATTAGTGGGATGGTTTTAATAGTTGTATGTGTCATTGTTGTACAGTCCTTCGTTTGCATGTGTTATTCAAGTTCAAAAAACAGAAACCTTTACTTCAAATTCGTTCATTAGCACAAAGATTACACTATAAAAAAAACTACTCTCGCTCCGGTTGTTTATGAACCACAGCAAATAAAAATAAAGATAAAATAAAGATGATTTGGGTGGCGAGATCTCATGGACTGAAAAATAGCGCTTTAGACAAACAGGTGAGAAAGATTAGGGGTGAAGCAAAGAGACGGGTGGCGCAGTGGGGAAGTTTGCGTGGCTGTGCAGGCAACCCTCTACGCTCGCCCACCACCTCGTGATTCGTATTTGGTCTATTCAAACGAGAGCTCACTTCAAATGTGTAGATACGGTAGCTCAAGCAAAATAAGTCCGTGGATATGCCTTGTATGACTCTCTATTGGTGCCCTAAGCTTGCTTTTCTTAGTGTTTCTTAAAGTGCCACCCTATTAGAACGTTGATCGAAACTCGAGAAACGCTTGGAACGACTTCCAAAATATTCTCGTCCCCGGTCGCGCGTATGCATCTAATAGCTAGAACTAAGGAACTATCATTTCTGGTACCGGTGACTCAACCTGAATTGCCATGCCTCGGTTACTTTCTGCCTGTGCGACGACAACTAGGTGCTAGAAATGTACGCGCCATCGCAAGTACGGTACTACTTCTTGCTGGGCAGTCCGACTTTCTATCAACTTATCGCGCGACAGATCGGCACTTGGTCTGTCCATTCACTTTTGCCGCGGTATCTTGTCGGCACCTGTGATCGGGTATTGCATTGCTACCGGCTGTTTCAGAGCAAGATATGTGGGGAGTGGAATTCCATGTGGGTGCATTTTAGGATACTGATAGTTACCAAATCAGTTTGGGGTGTCTGGCACGTCTGATCGGCGACGTTTTGACAGCCAAGCTCAGAGCTCAGGCGGCGCCAAAACACCGTTTTGGCATGAGATACTTCCCCATCCGATGTCTTACTTCGGATTTATTTGCACGCTTACTACTGATAGTTGTGAGTGGTCATACTTTTCTTCCGTATTCTCTTGTGTTCCGCTGTGTTCTAGCTTTCATTGTGATCACCGCTTATTCACATTGGCAGCCGCGTGCCGACGCTCTCACGTCGCCCTCCCCTCACGAGCGGCTCTGCCGTCGTTGACCGAGCCAAGCGAGCCTAAACGTCGCCGGTTTGACATATCAAGGCGGAGAAAGCGCGCGTGAACCTGGGACTCGGACGCCAGCGACGGCGGCTCTAGTAAATACCATCGTACAGCCTTGGCTGAGCCAGCTGGAGCCAAGATGATCCCAAGCATATGTCGCTTGTCCGTATGAGCTAGGCGGTATATAAGGTAGTACAACGAGCGCAGATCTAAACATCATCCAACTCTTCTCAGCTCTCCAGCCACCTCTTTTTACAACCCAACTCTTCTCTCAAAATGGTTATGCAGCCCATCGAATCCTCCTACTCTGCCTCCGGCGAGTACGCCATCCCTGCTCACCTGCGCCACACTGCCGATGAGCCTCTGTCGTGGAAGGCGAGCACCCGTCTGCGCCAGCTACTGGCTCGTCCCGAGATTGTGGTCGCTCCTGGTGTGTGCGATGGTATCAGCGCTCGTTGCGCTCTCGAGGCCGGTTTCGATGTCTTGTACCAGAGGTGTGTACTAGTATAATCAATTGGCGCGAGACATAAAATAATGGCGATCCGAACTTTAGTGGTGCTGCGACGACCGCTTCTAAGCTTGGCCAGCCCGATCTCGCCATTGCGACCTTGCCCGACTTTGTCCAGAACGCCAGCATGATCACCAGCCTGAGCTACTCCACCCCGCTCATCGCTGATGCGGACACCGGGTTTGGTGGACCTGCTATGGT
>MU132162.1:81147-103901 GCA_015039395.1 Ceratobasidium sp. AG-I | reverse complement strand
GTTTATCGGGTTGAGGTTTGGGTTTAGGTTGGGGGCTTTATTACATGGGAAGAAGCTGTTTGGTTATATGCTCGCGCTCATTTTATGGCTCGTTGTATGCATACTTTGTATTGTTTTTGGCGAATATATTCCTGATATAATCATCTAATCGTATGTGGATCTTCAGGACTGCTTGCGCGAGAAGCTAAAGCCTGATAATGGAATTGCGTCTTTCCAAGCGCATGACTCCATTAAAATACAGCTACGCATTTATTTTGAGCCTGGAGAGACTATCTGATAGACGTAACCTCAAGATTGTGCCATAGCTTAATATCTGATTCAGTATGGCGTTGTAGTTGGGCTTTTACCCGCGATTTGGGCTAGCTATGCACCGTCAATCTTCTACTAAGATGTATTGAGCATATACCGAGTACGAAAAATAGAGAGCGAGATTGAGGCAAACACTGTATCGAGCGAGGTTAATCCCGCCAGATTCGTGCCACATCTCAAACCCGTAGCCACGATGATCCTCAAGTCTAAGCGCCAGGCGCTGACATATTGCCAATCAGGATCACAAATTGGCCAATTCCTAGAGGACTCTCACACCGCACTCTCCCGATACACTCACCATGGGCGTAAGTCATCCTCAGCATCTGCTAGTTTATACCTGAACCAACGGAAACATCTGTAGCTCGCCTCCGCTTTCTATAATGCTTTCGCCCGCCGCAACAGCGTGTTCGTCGCTACCATCTTCGGCGGCGCATTTGCCTTTAGCATCGGCTTTGACCAGGCTACCTCTGCCTTGTGGGATAACCGCAATAAGGGGGTGAGTTATTTGCTTCTTTCATGTTATATGGACCCAGAGAGCTGCTAGCTGGCTGGTGAACTGCATGAGAAAGTGCTCAAACGTAGATCTCTATCACACCAAAAGCCGATCATCCCTCCGCCCTACTGTTGCTTTCCACCTCTTCAATCTCTCACGTAGTGCTCGTTACTGAACTCGTTTGCTCTATCTTATAGAAGCAGTGGAAAGATATTCGGGCAAAATACCTCCCGGAGGAATAGACTACTTATCCTAGCCCCCTTGCTTAACATCGTACTCCCCTGACTGTCCCAAAATCCACTTGTTCAAACCATCATCTTTGAATCCTGTTGCACGAGTGATTCCTCATTGTGAGATGACCGGCTGTACTCCAACCGTCCGTGTATCGGCGAATCACGGCTGCCTGCTTTCCTGATTGAAGAGCCTGTACATCTCTAGACGAGGTCTGTTCAGTATTTACCTATCGCTGTTGGACTAATACATTTTAACTGCGCTCAGCTAACACAGAGATGTTCATGCGTTGAACTTGTAGGACGCATTCCTTGGCGGACTGAACCCCAGCTTATCGCCAAAACCGAGTGCTTGCAGAAATATCAGTGAATTTTCAGCAGAATAATATGATTTTTGGGACCTATAGTTCCTCAGCAAAACAACACAAGAACACCTCAACCCCCTATCCTAACAAAACAAATGTAAACAAGAAACGTGTACCCATATTTGTTTCTATTAACCGTCTACTTCCCTACTCCAACTAACCTCGCAGGGTTCTCAACCCACGCCCTCCAGCTTTCTACAAACGCCGCCAACTCGGCGCCCTCCACCACCCTGTGGTCTGCGCTCCAGCTAACTCCAACCTCCAGGCGCCGTTGGCCATCTGGCTTCGCGACCCATTCAGCCCGGCCGACCGCGACGATAGCGACTCCCCCGCCTTGCACTAGACGCGGTACAGCCCATTTGCCCGCACCGACTGCACCGACGTTGGAGACGGTCAGTGTCCCACCGCGCTTAGGCATCTCTGCTGGAGTCAAACCAGAGGGAACCTGACGCCCGAGATGTGCAAGCCGCGCGAGTTTACCCGCAATGGAGTAGGGAGACGAGGCGTTGATTCCGAGGAGGGTGGGCGTATAGAGGCCTGAAGGTGTGGACAGCGCAATGCTGATATCTGCGGCGGGTCGGATCGTGAGTGTCGGTTTAGCAGCATCGGCAGCGGGATTAATGTGCGTCCGCATGACAGGCCACTCCATCATGGCGAGGGAAAGTGTCTTCAGTAAAAGGGGAAGCATGGTCATTCGCTTGTAATGTGTCGCGGGATCGGATGGCTCGGAGTGAAGTGGATTGGCATCGGGTGTGCCAGAGAAAATCGAGTCAGGCGAGATGGAAGGAGCATACTCGGCTGCTGGAGGTAAAGGCCGGTGTGTTTGGGGGATATGGGCGTTGAGAATGGGGAGCATGTCGTTTAGAGCTGTGAGATCGAGGGTCGCAGAGTACCTACAAAGATCGCCGTGAGTATAATCTAAATACCGATGCAATTAAGAGTACGTACCCAAAGAGAGGAATCTCCAAGCTCTGCGCAAATAACAATCAGTTTCAAGGAAATTCTTAAGCTTCAACCAAGCGTACCTTGGTCATACTCTTCCACATCCCCCATCGTGTCCTTCCCATCTCTACGACAACCTCTTCCCCTGCTGGCGCCCCGGATCCCGAAGCAGACATAGCAGCTCCCGCCCCCTTGCTCGATCGGTCTAAAAAGGCGTCTACATCCGAACGCTCAACCCTTCCTCCCCTTCCTGACCCGGAACCGATAGCATCGAGGTCAGAAATCCCGCGCGAACGCGCATAGTGTCGAACAGAAGGTGTAGCAAGCGCCTGGTTTGACCCCTTCTCGAATCCTTCCTGGCCCGATGTCGAAGTTGACGTCAGTACGCTGACCGGACGAGCGGGATCCAGAGGATGTTTCCTCGTCGCAGGTGGAGGTGTGTACGATCCTTCTGTCGCTTTCTCTGTCACAGCCGAAGCTCTGCTCTCCCCTCCTGACTTTGGTGTTTCTGCAGGGGCAGACGAGGGAGCCGAGGATTCGTCTCCGTCTTCCTCGACCTCGATCACACATAACCCCTCGCCGACTTTGGCAATATGCCCCTCCTGGACGAGAAGTTGCTTGACCACCCCGTCGAATGGACTCGTGATCTCCACGCTCGCCTTGTCGGATTGTACCTCACATAGTGGGTCAAACGACGCGATGATACCCTGTGGTTGAACAGACCTGTATACCAAAAATGTGGATGAGTTTAAACGCAGCGAGATCAGGGAAGAAAATAAGGTATACCATTTCAAAACTTCACATTCTTTTCAGACGGAAATTCGTCAGAATCTTAGACTACAATGAGGGGGAGGGGGAGAACGTACCTGTAATCCCTTCTCCAATGTCTGCTAGATGAAACGTCTTGAGAGACTTCCGTTTCGCCAAAAGGGCAGCACTCGAATGTAAAGCACGCAGCCTAGACGGATGCCCACGGCAGAGCACCACGGGGCGGAAGAGCGCGAACATATGGTCGAATGTAGCAGGGAGTAAACTAGTGCACGCGGAGAGGGGGAGAAGTTTTCGAGAACAAGCCCCAAAAAATTACGCTGAGCGGTGGTGGTCAAGCACGGATAACCAACTTAATAAACGCCTGCCGCGTCGAGACATCACGCGTCTTGAAGAGGTAAACCAGCGGACGGATCAAGGCCGGGCAAGTCACGTGTGTAAACTGCTCGTGTCAAAAGCTTGGCAAACGCCGTTCGGTAGGGCTAAAACGATGTCATCGGGACAGGTTCTAATGTATATAAAGGCAACAATAGAAGAGATATACGGGCTGGTATATTAAGAACAAAATACATCCCAAGTCGGGTTATGCAGCAGGTGCGTTTGTCGAGCGCATACAGCGACATGCCCAGGTGTGCTGCGAACAGCTCCAAGTTTCAGATAAGAGTGAGAATAATGATTGATTCAGAAGGAGAAATATAGTAGAAGACTTTCGTACATCGTAAAATCGAGAACATGGACAATCACTTTTGATCACAAACTAGCTTTACCCCGAGGCTCAAACGGCAGCGTGAGGGCAATGAGGCCAGCGAGAATGAAGAGCGCCCCAGAGACATAAATCGGGACTGAAGTCTGTCCCAGGATTAGGATGTGAGCGCGAGTTCTAGTGGACAGTCAACAATCGTAACTCACCGCCAAATTCGCATATAAGGCAATAATCGGCGCCATAATACCAAAGATTCGGTTGGCTGTCGCAGCAATCCCATTACCGGTTCCGCGATCTTTCGTCGGAAACAGCTCGGGTGTCATAGCGTACAAGACACCATACATGATCTAATACAAGTTTTAGTATTTATTGAATAACTCGAGTAGGTGTGAACGCACGTTGCTCGTAAAGCTGTATCCACAGTTCCACCCCAGTAGCGCATCCGAACTGCGAGCGGTAGTGCTTGCAAACAAGAATACACCAGTCAAAACTAGAGATACCCCTTAGTCTATGTCATGATTGTTATAGTGGGCCACTTACTGGTGGTGATAGATAAGGTGCCCCGCCGACCAAGGAACGGTACTTCAACAGCCCAGCCTCCCAACAACGCCCCCGGAACACCAATCACGCTAAGAATGACCTGGTTCCGATACGTGATATAGACCGAGCCATCACCAAAGTCCGCCCCGCGGGTCGCGAGGAAGTAGGTGACGAAGGCGTTATAAAGCGGGAAGGCAAGGCCGATAATAGCTAATAAAATAGATAAGCAAATTAATCTAACAAGTTTCGAAAGCACGTACCCCAGATTACTATGATGAGCGAGGTCGAAATAGCCAGTTGCCTCGTCGCGAACAATGCCCTGACGTGGTCCCCATTGAACTTCTCCAATTGTCTACTTATAGCCGCTCGCGTACTCGTATCGAGCGCTGGCTGGCCCGCCTCAGCGACCACAGGATTCTTCGTCATACCTTGCGGTACACCAGCCGCTTCGAGGTCCTCAACGGTCAGGTGACTGGTTTTACCGTTATACTCGGCCACGGCGCGAACGACGTCAACAGCTTCCGCATATCGCCCTCGACCCATCAAGTATTTGGGAGACTCGTAGAGCTTGAAGACAAAGAATCGGATGATCCAAAGGACTATCATGAGTCCTCCCATGGCGATCAGGAAGTACCTCCATCCCTATATGCATCAAATTAATAAGAGTAGATGAGATCATATAAGTTCCGCATACCATGTTGTCCTTTCGGGCGCATGTTGTCGCCGTAGCTGCGCAGGAGTAGTTGGATATGATCGGCCAAGCGACCAGACTACCCAGCAGTTGACCAAAAGCCCACCAAATGGACAGGATCGTTAGGAGATATTGGTGCGATCCAGGCAAGAATTCCAGGAATATAGCACTGTCGACCGGAAGATTTCCTCCAACCTGCACATATTAGATGAGTTGGTTGTTTAGAACTTGATAGCAAGATACGTACTCCAACGCTCCATAGTGCGGCGAATACAGAGAGAGCAGTGAAAGTTGGTGAGGCAGCTGCTACGGTGGCAAAGACCCCTACGATGGCTAGTGTAGTGTTGAACGAGAGCCTACGCATAATTAGTCTCATATTACGCATAACGAGTAATTCAACGCTCACTTTCGACCCCAAATATCACTACCTACTCCCCACCCCAGAGCGCCAACCAACAACCCAATATTCTGAGCAAGTTTCAAAAACGGACCCTTTGCTTTAAACTCTTGAACCACCTGTTAAAATTTCATCATAAGTCGACGTCGATCAGGCGAATGGGCTTTATTACCGGTGCAAGAATCAACCCGGTAACGATCGGCCACAAGTTATCCGCTAGCCACCCAAAGCCTGTAACGATGAACAAATGCCACTACCCAGCCGAATTGCGATCAGTTTTACTTGGTACTTCAGGTAAGTATAGACTGACCTGGTACTTGCCCATTCCGATTTCCTGGATGGCAGCATTGAGCAATTCCGCCTTGGCCTGATACACCGGATCCACCGATCCCAACGGCAGAATATCATCTCGTCCAGTCCCACCCCCCGTCGTCACAGGATCTTCAATACCATCCGAGTTGTCTCGAGTATGATACCTTGGGGGTTTCTCGTCTGACATCTCGTAGTCTCGTTTAGAACCCCAGAGCAAGTAGACAGCAGGAAGAAGGTCGAGGGGAAGAACAACGACCAGTTGACGCCGAGCGGATATGTGGGGCTCAGTCGAAGCAAGGGTGCGAGATAAGAAACGTCACCCTTCTATTCAAGTACTCTTCGAGCACACGCCTCGCGCTTCTTTGATTGACCGGTAGACGATAGCAAGCGAAAGTGGTACCAACCGAGACGCATGTATAAGCGAATGAATAGATACTCCTCCCTTTCACGGGATAGAACTAGGAACAGGCGTGAATGGCGTGCCGTAGAGCTACTATGGCGTCTTTGATTCACGCATGGATGTGGTCGAGTGGATCGTAGGTTCGGCCGGGATGGTGTCGGGGTCGACGACTTCCAAACGGTGCTAGGCCGCTTTAGGGACTTGCGTCATAGGCAGCTCTCAAGGCTTCGTCCGATTTAAGCAAGGTCTATTGAGTCAATTAATCATGGATATGGCGTGCTAAGAGAGCAAGAGCCAGGTCGTGTGAGCAGGTATGTGAAGAGTTCTCACATTCACAACAAGCCAAACAAAACGCGCCAATCACGTGGAATATCTATTTATAGTCAAAATCGTATAAGCACATGTAGTAATAGTACAGTAGTATCGAATCTACGGAAGCATAGCAGTATACAAATGTCCAAGAAGAATACACAATCTACAGTTCGTACGCCTCTGTATGCACCCACACGCCCCCCGCCCGACGCACACCCTTGACAGGCAACCTCGCAATAGCAATTTTGGTCTCCTTCACCATCGGCATAGGCCCACAGCAAACAACAAACACCCCCGTACCCTTCCTCTCATCCGTCGAAGGAAGCAACGACGCCGCCCCACCCGTACTCAAGCTCTCATTATCATCATCGCTCTCCTCCCCAGGAACACTCCCATACGCCTCCCCCGCCCCGACCCCAGCATCACTCTCCACATCCACCTCCAAAGCAGCCCACCCCGCAACCTGCTCCCTCACAATATCCCCAATACACGGCCTCGCAAACTCGATACTCCCCGGCAACCCAAGCCCCAACAGCCCCTCGTTCTCCCCAGCAACGATATACGAGTCCCGCCTGGCGTCTAAATCCGAAAGCGTGGACAGCCGATAATCTTTCGCAGCCCCACTCGGACTCCCATCTCCATCCTCCCGGCTCTGGCTCTGATTGCTCAAACTGACGACTCGCCGGCCTCGTTCTCGCGTGACGCAGATCCGAAGCACGACTGCCACGCCGCGTGCTCGAGCAAGTGCCCCAACCCGCCGGAGATCATCCGCGAACCAGCGCACACAACGCGCCTCACGAACGTACCACACAAGCAGAACGCTGTGCACGCCGGGTCGATGGGACGGTGGCGTTGGATCGTGCTCCTCTGCTTCGGTGGGGATGAGATCGTCCCTTGGGTTGGGCCCGGTGAGCCAGTCGGTTAGGACGCCGACTACGTATGCGGCACCCGATCCCCCGCAGACGAGCACGATACGCTCTCCGCTTGGCACGGGTGGCGCACCGTAAGGTCCGTCTAAAAGCACGCGAATCGGGCGTTTGGGTTCGTTGCCAGAACGGGCAGGAGCTGGACTAGACGACGTGCTCGGCGCATCCAAAGTATCTGCCTGACCGGCCCCGATCGTCCCTTCCCGTGCAGATGAATTAAGATTCCGAGTCCATGTCCCCGTCACACGCGCAGCAAGCGTCAAAACGTTCCGCCCTGGCTCTCCATCCTCGTCGCCTTTGTTCGCGTCCTGTATTAGGGGTGTGGCTGAAGTAGGAGTTGCGGAGAACAGGGACCTAGCCCGAGACTGGGACTCGATAGACTTGCATACAGGTGGCGCATTTACGATTGAGAACGAGTGTGATTCACTGGACACGCCGCCTGGAGAGATCAACCGCACATGGACATGCTGACCCGCACGCCAGCCGGAGCCGCAGTCTTGGATGTGAATCTGAGGTGGGTGCGCCGGAATTAATTTCCTGAAATGAGAGAAGGTGAATGGTGTTCTCACTAAGGTCATTTGATCGTCTATCGCCTCGAGTTTTGCGTCCTTGACTCGGAACCGGACCGAGCGAAGCGCCAAGTCGAGTCCGTAGACCAAGGTGGGCGTCAAAAGCCAAGGAGCGGCAAAGTGCCACTTGGCGTGGAAGAAGATGAGAACCATAAAGAGGATCGTGCCAACCACGCTAAAGTGAGACTAATTAGTGACAGCTTTTAGCTGAATACAACTGGCTTACTGAGATACGAAGAACAGCTGATAGCATCGCCTCCTAACCTGGCTACGCGCCAGAATAACCATCACAGCCAAAACGACAGTCGCAGCGATCCCGGTAAGGTCGGCTTTGAACGTGTAAAGCCGACAAGCAAGGCCGGTTCGGAACCTGCGCCACACCCAGAGAACAGCGTGGACCAAAACTGCGAGAGAAACCCCACGGCCTGCCCATCGATGCAAAAAGTTGAGCTTGTCGTGTCCGCGGCCGAGAACAGCAAAGAGTGGGTTGTATTTCGCAGCTGTGAGGAAGAGAAGAGGAAATTGGGCGGCTGCGATGAATCCTATGGAACGCCAGCATGTTCGTCAGTGTCGAACAAGCATTTCGGGCGCGTTTTAGTACTCACCAGGTCGGTTGGGGTGATTCTTAATGTCAGGATGGTCGAATGTGCAATACGCAACGAGCGCGAGGTAGGACGTCACAACAATACCTAAGATACGTCACATCGGTAATGTCACTCAGCAAAGCTGTCGATCGAGCCCCACCAACCATTACTCACACTGTCCAACATCGAGCTTTAGCCCCGGAGGCACGTACAACAACCACACGCCCAGTGCTGAAGACCATACTGAAGCTCTCGAGCGTCGGGTGGAAGAAACACAGATCGGGTTCCCGGATTTAGGAGCCTCGGGTTGTTCGCGGATGCCTAAAATCAAGGCCGGGTGGACGCGGCGAGGATTTTGCCACAGTGACCAAAGGACTGTGGGAAGTCGGCATAGGGCGATGGCGAGTGCAACTGAGACCCATCCTGCGGTGAAGGCGTAGGCGTATTTTGGGTCGGTTTCTTTCCAGCTGTACGTGGGATGGTCGTTGGCCATTAGAAGACAAGATCGAGAGTTATCAGATAAAAATGCACTACATCAGGGACCGATAAGAGCGCACCTGTATGGTCCAGATCCAAACAAGTGTGAAGCAAGAACGGTCTGCGAGGACATCGGAGCCAGTGGAATGAGTGGTGGGATGAAAAGGCCAAAAAGTGGAGTAGGAGGAGCAATCGTCGCGGTCGTAGCAAAGTTCTGCTCTTGCTCCGCAGCTTTAACGCGCTATCGGATAAGATCGGAGCAGTTTGTAAAAGGCACTGCCACATTCAATCGCACGATACATGCACGGGAGTCGATCGCCCTACACACCATGACTTCACAATAAGACAAGAAATGGGGTTGCCTCAAATGTCATTTTTTGGTATTATTTAAACCAGAAGGGCACATTTGCTTGGTGTTTTCTTCCTGAACGCTGCAAAGTAAATCCCGGCTTATCAGATAGGCTTCCCACGCAGCCCCTATACGGTTGTATGCGTTCTCCTTGGTTGTCCATACTCGGTCAAAAGTCTTACTCTCGTCCCCTGCTGAAACTTCTCTACCATAAACGCCGCCGTATCAACCTCGCAACCGAGTGCAATCCCCAAGGAACCCCTAATGACACGTATCCTGTACGAGTCCCATTTAGCACAGTTATGCCTTCTTTCAGTATCACATGCTAAATTGGGAAGCTCCTTTACCTTTCAACCAGTATTATTTTAGTTACTGTCATTTCAACGGTTGGTCGTACGGCTTTGCGGATATACTGCGGACTCTCAGCCTGCGTTGGAGCCAACACGCCTCACGACCTTCACACATCACACTCACACGGATACCACGCTCCAATAGTACAAGTTATAGTAATCTCCCCCACCAAACACACAAAAAATAACAGGGCCAGCGCAACATCCGCATAAGCACATGTAAACGAAGAGACCAATAACATGCAAGAAGCGTAGTACTAAAAAGAGGTTCAAAAATGGAGAATAGAGTCAGGAAGGCAGAGGCGCAAACATATCGTCCACTTGTGCGTAGGATAAAAATGAGATGGGTGAGACGAAGAGGCGAAGAGTGGTCGTTGTAGTCCCTGTTCCTCAAAAGGAGTGCGGCGCGCTGAATGATGGAGAGAAATGTCAAATGGGAAGAGCGCGCCGCGGGTGGACGAGGATAGGCGAACGTATGGCGGGGGTATGAGTCATGCGTGCGTAGTGCGGAGATGAGTGAGGAGAAACTGCAATGGCGCGCGTGGCTTGCGCTTTTTGGTCTTACAAATGAGACGAGGATGAGAGGAAGGCAGGGCAAGGGAACAGCGACACAGGATGAAGAGGGATATGACGTTGTTAATTGAGATAGCTAGCGTGCAGAGATTGTTGAATGAGTGAGAGTGTAGATGTTGCAAGTAACGAGCGAGCGAGGCTAAGTCCAAAGCCAGACAGAGACGGAGAAACGAAAGACAGAAGGAGCGTGCGACGAGCGAGAACCAGACTTTACACAAAGAAGTGGGTACTACGCAAACCAGTCTGTCAGCACCAATACCCATCACACATAGAAACATTACTTACTGAGCCCGACTCGACGCATGGACCTCCATCTCCTCCATCTTGTATGAGTTCAGCTCCTCCTTGATCCTCTGCGCCAGCGCCGGCGTCAACCGGTTGCACGTAGCAGGCTCGCTCCTTCGATCGTACGTCGAAGGTGCAAACGTATCATACACACTCAAGTTGTTTGCGAACGTGAGCCGGCGAGACCGGCCCGGCGCCGTCGCCGAGCGCTGGGTCAAAGGCGCGTTCCCAATCGACGACAAGACCGGCGCGCTCGAGTTGAGCACCGGGTGGTTGTAGTTGAACGGGCTCTGCTTGTTCGCATCCCTCTCAGCCAAGGCCAGGGACGGCGTCGTGAAGTCGCCAAACTCGGCCGAGAACGACGAGATCACGGTCTCATGCGGCGGCGACCCCGAACGGTGCAGCCCATCAATGTGGTCTGCGTCCGGCGACGGGATACGTGCCATTGGTCCTGGTTCGCCGCTTGTTTGCGTCGGGTTCGTGTCCGAGTTGGCACGCTGCCTCGCCGCGGGCGTGTTCTCCTTGCCGAGATACTTCTCCTGGTCAAAGTTGTTCGCATCTATAGCAGACGATATTAGTGACAGCTGCAGAGAGTGGGATAGGCGCTAACTCACTCCTCAATATACCCTTCACAGGCTGCCTGGTCCTCTCAACCGACCGTCGGATCCCAACCGCCCACGGCTCGTCCGCCGTATCCTGGATCGTCGCCCGCTCGAACTTCACAGTCATGTCCTCATCATCAAACCCGCCAGTCATCTGCGTAGGATGCTCATACGTCCCATCGTCGCTCTCCTCTTCATCTTCATCTTCATCCTCCTCCTCCACCCGGTGCGTGTTCCGATCCCATGCCTGCTGCTGAGCTTGAGCTTGCGCCTCGGCCTGCTGCTTCGCGCGCTCCGCCGCTTGGGCATTGCTCCGCAACGTATGCTGCCTCGCAAGCTTCGCCGCAGGACTCAACCCCGTCATCTCGTCTACGCTGCCCACACTGCCTCCCGACCCTCGCTCAATCTCGACAGTCGCATGCGTTACGCTCGCCTGCGCCATTTCCGCCTTTTTACTTGGCTTTACAATCACCCCGTCGTCCTTGCTCTTGTCCTTGTCTTTGAATAGACCCGTGATCCCCGCGAGCGAGTTGCGTCGCGCCAATTTGCCCATAGAGCCGAGCTTGCGAATCATGACCGACGCAGAGCTCACAGTTGATTGGAGCGAAATGTTGTCCGTTGACGCATTGAGCTTGCGGTTGAACAGCGATGCCGTCCGCCCTGGCTTCTTCGAGGTCGTCGTGCGGATCGACTCGGCTTGACTAGGGGTCGACGTGCTCGCCTGAGCTCCACCCTGCTGTTGCTGTTGAAGCGCTGCGTTGGCCTTGCTGGCCTTTTCGATCGCCTTGCGCCTCGAGCCGAGCTTCTCTTTGCCTGCTTCGTCTGCCTCCTCAAGAGTCGAGACCGCGCTGAACGAGAGCGCACGTCTAAGTCGTCCCTTGAGACCTCCACTCTTGGGCATCCCTTGGTTAGGGGCTTCGAGCACGCTGTCATCCCGACTTAAGCGCTTGCTAGGGTCATTGGAGAAGGTCTGTTGGGACAATGGAGATGGCTTGGCCGGACGCATTGTCGATCCGCCTCCACTTGCGCTCGTGTTGCTGCCAGTCGAAATTGTACGACCGTTAGCAGCACTTGGGCCGGTGGCGGATGTAGGAGAGCCAGAAGCAGAGACAGGAGAAGCAGTCGTGGCGCGCGCCGGAGGAGTGACGCTACGATCGCTACCAGGCCGAGCTGATGTCGCAGTAATAGAAGACCCTCCAGACTGGTTACGTCCGTGAGTATTGATCGAGCCATGCGAGTGACCATGACCATGGGGGTGAGATCCTTGGTTGTGCGCGTGGCCACGCTGGCTGGCGCTGCCGCCTCCGCCGTTGGTGCTTCCATTTGTTCTTGCGCTTCCAGCATTGCTCCCAGTCCTTCTCCTTTCGGATCCGCTCCCGTTAGATTGCAAAGAAGTATTAGAACCATTCATCTCTCGGGCATACGGACGCTGCGGCTGAGGATAGCCGGCAGGATAGGTGCCCGCTCCATATGCTGCACCACCATACTGGCCTTGCGGCACGGCGCCGAATTCATTAGCGCCTGCCGAAGGAGAGCGCTGCTGCTGAGGCGGCTGAACTCCGGCGCCTCCGCCTGGTCGCCTATACGGATGGAACCCCTGATGATCAGCGCCTGCGCCGCGACCAATGCTACCGTACTGCATCGGGTGCATGGCGTGGCCACCCGCGTGAGGGTGCGGGTGGGGCGGCGGGGTGCCCGAAGGTTGGAAGCCGAGGTGTGGGGGCATCATCGCCCCAGGCGGGAACGGAACATACTCTTGGCCCGCGCCTGATCCCGTGCGCTGGCGCCCGCTAAAGTCGGGGACGCCGGGCATGGCACTGAGCTGCTGCTGTTGCGCAGAGTTGAACATCATCTGCTGGAACGCCCACTGGGCAAACTGCTGCTGCTGTTGCTGGTCGGCAGGCTGTTGGGGGAAGTATCCTTGCTGACCAAACTGCGGCTGCTGGGGAAAGTTCGGGTAGCCATAATAGGGAGCGCCAGGCGGTGTTGGCGTTGCGTGTGGCCACTGGAACTGCTGTTGTTGCTGCTGTTGCGGGTGCTGGTTTTGCTGTGGAAATCCGTGCTGGTTCGGAGCTGCAAGGGGTTGTCCAGGCAGAGTGCCTTTTCGAGTAGGTGTGGGGACACTGGGTGAGTCCATCGCGGGATTGCGGTGAGGGGCTAGAGAGACGGCCACTGGAGGTGGGTCAGCGGGGTTGGGCAGAGCAGGATAGCAACTAACCAATAAGGCGCTCTATGAGAAAACGCGACTCACTAGAAGATAACGGCTGGCGTTGCGTGCAGATCGTCTGGGAACAGATGAGTATGGGTGCGAACCAAGTGTGGTCGCACTCACAGCAAAGCGAACGACGATGATCAGCGAGGCGACACCAGACTAGGCGACAGACTGGGTGGGGGCGACGGAGGGGATGGCGGCGACGAGGAGAAAAGCAGCAAGGAAAAGAAGTAAAAGAGATTAAAAGTGGTGGTCGTGGACAGGAAGGAAGAGTTAATCGCGCCGTGACAAGAGCCGGGCGCGCACTCACAAGCAGCGGTCGTGTTCAACTCGGTGGCAGAGGTGATTGCAGGGGAGCGCACAACACGGCCAAACACAACCAGTCCTTCGCCAATAACCCCCTTGCAACCACCCTCGCGATCCATCACTGCCATCTATCCCTTTCTCATGGCTTTCTGTCTATCGGTCCTCTGCTATCTCGTCCTCGATGTAATTTTCCGCTTCTCAACTTCCAAAGTTACAGGCCGGAGCTCGGCAAGCTCCTATATGCATCGACACACTCTCAAAAAAGAAATACATCCTGTTGTACAGAAAGCTACCAGCATCGTCCCAATAACAATAATAACCCCATAGCTTCTCTAGATTCCCTCGCTCGCCACGTCACGCCGCGCGCAGGGCCCTCCGCTCGTCTTGCACATACTGCTGAAACGCCTTGCGGACCTGTCGTCTCATCAGAACCTCCGCCGTGGCAACCAACCAACATGGTACCCACCTTCTTTACGAACCAATAAAACTCGCGCGTCTCGTTCAACCATTCCACCAACGCCGACATTTGGGGCAACAGCGGAGAAGATGTCGACACTGCAACTAAATCAGCCGGTGCTCCGTAATCAAATACAGTCCAGTCCAGTTCAGGTGAAAAAAGGGGCTCCACCCCAGATCAGCGTTGACCCGTTAGCGCACTGCTATCCACGAGAGATACGGGTGACGCTCTGTGATCCAGGCTATGTAATACTCTTCCCCGTGTCATCATAGCCGAAGCAATACCGAGTGACGCGACTCCAACCGAGGCGTAATTAAACTAGCCGCACACGACCACATGGCGCGCCAGAAACAAGCTTCAAGAGATGAATCGCAACCCACCTTTATAGCGCCTCTCACTCAGATCGATCACAAAACTGAACTCCCTCGCTGGGTTCGCCTCGTCCAGATGCGTAAACTTGATCTTGAGAATGTCGCCTATAGAAGGGAGCCAAGTGAGGGTGTGAGATAGGGGTCCCACGATGCGCAGCGCCAGGTCCAGGCACGAAGCATGCCCCGCAAAAAGAGCAAGGCGTGACGCGCGCCGAACATCAATTGACCATCCATTGTCGTCACCGCCACGCATCCCCAGCCCGGCGAATCAAATCGGCGCCGGTCGTTCCCCAACATAAAACGCAGGCCAACCAACACAGCCAGTCATGAGACCAAGAATGAAACATCACCAAGCTGTCAATCTCGCACTCTACGCACAAAGGATGATGAAACTTACGTTCAATGCCTTCAACACTCCATTTTAGTGCATCTTCCAGTGCCCTCGCCTCAGGCTCATTGAGCGCAACCTGCCTTTCTAGCTTGGCTACATCCTGCGACTTCTCTATAGACGCCCGATTTCCACGCCAAGAGGGGAACGGGAGGAACAAACACCGATCAAAAAGGGCACAAAGAGATTGAACCGGACAGAAAAAGTATCGTACCGATCCTTAGCTTTTCCGCCCTTGCTCGGAGCCCTTCCAGTTCGAGGTCCACGGCGGCCCTATTCTCTTCCACGTCTTTGAACTGGGCGTTGTATTCGGCTAGCTTGGCCTCTGCCTCGGATTTTTCTTCTTGTTCCTTCTTGAGCGCTACGGAGCCGGAGAGAGAGGAGGGGCAAAGTTGGAGCGAGTGCAATGGGACGAGGAAGAATAGGAGGAGAAGGTGGTTAGATGCATGTGAATGAAGCCGGGAGTTTGAATGCGTACTTTTCATCAAGCTCATCTCGTCTACTCGGAACTGTTCGATCTCCGCGTTCATCTTGGCCGTCTTATCCCGCTCTCGACGTTGTAGCGTGTCATACTTCTCTCGCCGTCTCGTAATCTCTGCTTGGCCACTCGTGACCTATACCAAAAAGCAATGTTCTCACGCCAGTAAAACCATATAAATTTGCCAGAGAGAACAGAATCTACACACATAGGTCGTCAACGCAGACTTGAATGCTGTCATCTTCTCCTGTGTTGACTCGAAATATAGCGGGATAGTCGGGTTCTGCTGAGCCAATAGTTTACGCAAGTCAGTCACCAGAGCTGGTCGTGTAGTGTGTTTCGCCATAGCGGGAAGGTAGACGACGAGAGACGATAGGAAGTAAGAACTGTTGAGTGCCTCGTGAAGGAAGCGCGTGGTGGGATGTTCGCGATCACGTGTGTGGCGAGCCGTGGCTATGTTCTTGTTACGCACTGTAACACTCAAGACCACCCAACTCTCCAGCCACCCTCCATCCAAGTCGGCTATAAGACCAGCGATGCCCAATACACTTGTGTATAGGAATTTTATCTCAAAATTCAACTAGAATCATCTATTCACCCAATTACAACAGCACATTCATAAAAGACCCAAGCCAAACGAGTGCGAGCGTACAGCTCAGTATTCCATCCCTCTCAAATAGTAACCTAACCCAAACAAAAAGCCAGTCAAGCGCTCTTAAATCGAGCTGAGAGCGGTCCCACCCGCACGTCTGTCGACCTCGACCACTTCATCTAGTCCTATCACCTCGAAGAACGCTCGAGGGTCCATTCCCCGTGCAGATGTGTGGTCAGTGCCGGTCTTCTTCAGCAGCGCCATTGCCTCTCGGACTGCATGGACCATGGCGACGCAGGAGACGAGCGAGAAGATGATGATCTTGGCACCCATCTGCTCTGCCTCCTTTGTGGTGAAGGAGGGAGTGAGACCACCTGAGATGACGTTGACGAGTACCTGAAGGCCATGTATGCGTCAGTAAAGATCGATACAACAGTGACAGAATCGAGCTTACCGGTGTAGGAGCGAGTGCTTTGACTGTCTTCTCAAGCAGCTCCTTCGTCTTCACTCCCTCGATGAACGCAACATCTGCTCCGACTGCCGCAGCCGCCTGGAGCCTCTTGACTGCTTCATCCATCCCGAGCACCTGAGCAGAGTCGGTACGAGCGATGATGACGATGTCGCATCCTGGGATGGCATCACGAGCCTGAACGGCAGCGCGGATGCGAGTGACGAACTCCTCAGTGGAGACGACCTGCTTGCCAAGCAAGTGACCGCAGCGCTTGGTCTGAACCTATAATCAAAGTTTACGTTAGTACGAGTCGAACTCATGGATGAGTCCGTTGTACGAACTTGGTCTTCGATATGGAGCGCAGCGACACCAGCCTTGTCGTACATCTGCACAGTGCGAGCAACCATAGCAGGTCCACCGAAACCAGTGTCCGCATCAGCGATGAGAGGGGTAGAGTAGCTCAAGCTTGTGATCATTCCTGCGTTCTGGACGAAGTCAGGCAGGGTTGCAATGGCAAGATCGGGCTGGCCAAGCTTGGCAGCGGTCGTCGCAGCACCGCTAAAGTTCGCATCGCCATTAGTTTATGTCTCACGTCAACTAATTATACTAGTACACACCTCTGGTACAAGACCTCGAAGCCGGCCTCGAGAGCGCAACGGGCGCTAATGCCATCGCACACACCAGGTGCGACTACGATCTCGGGACGAGCTAGCAGCTGGCGAAGACGGGTGCTCGCCTTCCATGAGAGTGGCTCGTCGGCAGTGTGGCGCAGGTGGGCGGGGATGGTGTACTCGCCGGAGGCGGAGTAAGAAGACTCGATGGGCTGCATAACCATTTTGGATGAGGGAGTTGGATGGTTTGAGTTGAGAGAGGTGGGTGGCTGGAGAGCTGAGAAGAGCTGGATAATGTTCATATCTGCGCTCGCTGCACCGTCTTATATACCACACAGCTCATATGGTCGAGCGACATGCATATCGACTTCGCCTTGGCTCCTGCTGGCTCAGCCAAGACCGTACGATGACATTTGCCAGAGCTGCAGTCGCTGGCCTCCGGACCCCAGGTCCATGCGCGCTTCCCCCGCCTTGATGTGCCAAACCAGCGACGTTTGGGCTCGCTTGGCTCGGTCAACGACGGCAAAGCCGCTCGTGAGGGGAGGACGACGTGAGAGCGTCGACGCGTAGCTGTCAATGTGAATAAGCGGTGGTCACAATGAAGGCTTGAAGATAACGGAGCACGGGAGAATACGAAAGAAAACACAGAATACGACCACTCACAAATATCACTAGCAAATGTGCAAACAAACCCCAGGTAACACATAGGATGGGGGGATATCTCATGCCAAAACGGTGTTTTAGCGCCGTCTGAGCTCCGAGCTTGACTGTCAGAACGTCGCCGATCAGACGTGCCAGACATGCAAAACTGATTTGGTAGCTATCAGTATCCTGAAATGTACTCGCGTGCAGTTCCATTCCCACATATCTTGATCTGAAACAGCCAGTGTCGGTGCGGTACCTGATCACAGATGCTGACAAGATACCGCGGCAAAGTGAATGGACAGATAGAGTATCGATCTGTTGTGCAGTAAGCCGGTAGAAAGTCAGACTGCTCAGCAAGAGGTAGTACCGTACTTGCGGCGGCGGATAAGTCTCTGGTGGCTAGTTGTCGTCGCACGCTTGCAACAAAAAAGCGGAAAGTCACCGGGTACAGCAATTCAAGGTGGATCACCAGTACCAGAAAGGATAGTTCCTTAGCTCCTATTGGAGTTATACGTGCGACCGAGGATGGCCGTATCTTAAAAGTCGTCCTAAGCATTGTTCGACTTTCGACCAATATTCTAATAGGGAGGTACTTTGAGAAACACTAAGAAAATAAAAACAAGGGCATTGATTGAGATTCGGATAAGGCATTTTCACGGAAATGTGCTCCTTAAGCCGCCATAGTGACATATTTGAAGCAAGCTTTCGTTTAGGAAGACAAAATGTGAATCGGGAGGTGGTGGATGGGTGGAGATTAATCCTTGCACAGCCACACCAGCTCTTTCGGACCACAAACCAGTACCGTAGCCACATGATTAATTCAGCTACCATGCCCCACATCATATCACGTGCTACCCCGCATCCCAATCTGGCTTCATAACAAACGACCATCTCCCATTCAGAGGTCCAGCCCGGGAGTGCTATAAGAGACCCGCGTGAGCCCTGATGTTGCTATTTCGACAACAATCACCTCTTCGTGTGTATCAGTCACCCTCTACGCCTCGCAAAGCCCCCGTTGCATACCTGCCTATACTTTCCCGATCCCACCATGTTCAACGCCTTCGAGCTTGTGATGCTACTTGTCTCAATGTTCTCTTATGTAACAGAGGCGAACCGGACTGCAGCGCGGTTCCTGCTCGAGATTGTGTTTAGCTATGTGAGTGGAACGCATCGAGTTGATATGGTTTACTGAAGTCATGTGCGCCAGGACTCCACGACCGGGAGATTCCCGATGAGTCACTGAACTTACCATAAAGCTCAGTTTCGCCCTGTTCTCGCGTACCATACCTCGGCAGGCAGCGAGTTTAGACAGAGGAACGACAAGCTGAAGCGTAGTATCGTAAGTCCGGGCTGCGCCACGTTTGGGACGATCTTTAATTGACGTTGGCTCTGAACATAGGAGGCGTATGCTATGCTGTGCGTTATCCTGAACCCGATTCTAGGGAGCCTGACCGTTGATATATTTTGCTCTGATGATGGGATCGGCTACTGACACATTCGAATGTAGGCAGCTAAGTTGGAGGAGATCTACCAATCAGTGGAGGGCGTCCAGATACTTTTCAGACCGTTGCCTGCACTGAGGTCTGCGGCCAAGAGCTGGAGACGTTGTCCGATCGATGTCCAGCGCTTTGGTCTCTGGACCGGTCCCGATAACATCGACAGCCTGGATAACACTGTGCTAAAAGTTTGCTTAGTCCAACACCCTTTAACTAAACCGACCCCTTGGTTTTCTTTTTCCTTTGGGTTTCAAACCGAGGGCGTTGGGTTTCTCTTGGGCTTTTTTCTTTGGGACTATCATGGTTGCTAATTATCTGGCTGCGACTGTTCTCCGACTGACGACTTGGGTTGTTTTAGGTTCCTGATTATCATGTCATTTTCATGTTGCTCGGATGTTTGCTTGGGCCGAAGACTCGGATTTGGATCAGGATTGGGGCTGAACGTATTATTCTACAGCGGCAAATTTTGATGGCTGAAGACTTCGCTTTGGCTTGCTGGCTTTTTTTTGTTGCTTCTCAAGCTCATTTTACTTTAGCCTGGAACCTTGGATTAACGACTTGGATTGGGAGTGGATCGTGTTGACTACGGCTTGAAATATCATTTTACGGCTCCATCGCAGGAATTCATGTACTCATAAGCGCCCACCCCGTGAGATGGGTCAGAGCTCTGTGAAGCCTTTCGTAGGTATAAATTTCGGTTAGACCTGGAATATTGATCACAACTACCATTAAATACAGCAGAAGCTGCAAAGCCGCTGAATATTTGATGTGAGAAACGCATAAAGAGATCGCAGTTGAAATACAGACTTGGCTGCTTGTCCTCGAAGTACCGGTTTATTTGCCGGGCTTTAAGTGAGGATATCTGGTTTTGAAGAAAGATAAAATGTGCAATTGAAGGACAATACAACAGTGACGCATACAACCAATTAAACTTATCCCACTAATCTAAGAAGCCCCGGAACTTCAATGTAGAACCTTTTAGATCGAGCTGAGAGCAGTGCCACCCGCACGCCTGTTGACCTCAACCACCTCATCTAGACCTATCAACTCTAAGAACGCTCGTGGATCCATCCCCCGCGCAGATGTGTGATCTGTGCCAGTCTTCTTCAGCAGCGCCATCGCTTCCTGGACTGCATGGACCATGGCGACGCAGGAGACGAGCGAGAAGATGATGATCTTTGCACCCATCTGCTCTGCCTCCTTTGTGGTGAAGGAGGGAGTGAGACCGCCGGAGATGACGTTGACAAGCACCTGGGGGCCATATATGCGTCAGTACAAACTGATACTACGCTAGCAGACTAGGACTCACAGGTGTAGGAGCGAGTGCTTTGACTGTCTTCTCCAGCAGCTCCTTCGTCTTCACTCCCCCGATGAACGCTACATCCGCTCCGGCGGTAGTAGCAGCCTATAGCCTCTTGACCGTCTCGTCCATCCCGAGTATCCCTTACCTGAGGGATCGGAATCGCGAGCCACAAACCCGGCCGCAAATCCTTCAGAATAACGGGTGCAGACTGCCAAGCTAACACCACGTACAGTAAAAGACTATTGTGATTTGGTACCATTTCTAAAAATAAGCCAACCGACTTTGATAATCCTACAGCGAAGTTTGGAAGGGGGGAGTTCACGAAGATCCAAAGAATTGTTGATACGAGTAAACAAATCCCGACGTTTGTCCACACTGGCTCATTAATATCCATGTCCTCGCCATTGATAGGGGATTAATACTATAGGAACTGTATGCCATTTTATCCTCTGTCATTCGGCCTCCAAGTGGCTATGGTTGAGAGATGAAGGCAGATTCAATTGGATAGGGACGCAAATGCCGTCAGGAGGAGCATATCCTGGGCGCACCAAGGTCATATTTTAGCGATTCCACCTTCGCACGATAGTGTGCAACCCCCTCAGCAAAGATATGGAACGAGCCTACGCCGCATACAGGTGAAGCATGAGTGGCCGCCATGGCTGAATCCACGGGCTTATATCTGTTCCAGCTCGGTTACTTTTACTGAGTCGTCTGCCGCCTAGGCATTTTATTTTGCTAGGCACGATAGAACATATGATAGAACACAATACTATCATAAATGTTACACTCAAATCCCAAGTCATGCACACTTGCATTGACCTAATATAACGTCAAGCGTCCATTAGATATAAAGCAACAAATAGTTAGAACATTGACCAGCTATTTCACAAATAAGAGCTCTCTAGATTATAGTTCTATGTAGACCGATAACACTGAGCCCAAGAATTCCCAACATGGGTGTTAGCAAAGTCAACTTTGACGGAGCCTTGTGCGGAGATGACAGCAGTATTCTGGGGACGCAATAGGGTGTCTTGTACATCAGAGGGAACCCACATGAGAAGCTCGGAGCCATTGATAAGCATGTATCCGTCTTCATCCAGTGCCCAGGTATGGCATGGGTCATTGGACATATACCCGAAGTCAGTCATGCGTATCGTGTGGTCCCAAGACCCCGAGACGATGCGTGCGCCGTCGGGCGAGTACGCGACCGACCAGACCGTACCAGTATGACCCTTAAGCGGCGCGCCAATCATCCTGCCCGTATGTGCATCCCAGACTCGAATCGTGTTGTCGGAAGACGCAGAGACAATATGTGCACCGTTGGACGAGTATGCAACTGAAACGACCCCACTGGTATGACCCTGGAGCGGTGTGCCAATCATCTTGCCTGTGTGCGCATCCCAGACTCGAATTGTCTTGTCGTCAGATCCAGAGATGATGCATGCACCATCGGACGAATATGCGACCGACATGACCCGACTGGTATGGCCTTTAAGCGGTGCACCAATCATCTTGCCCGTGTGGGCATCCCAGATTAGTATTGTCTTGTCGTAAGACCCAGAGACAATGCGTGCACCATCGGACGAGTATGCAACTGATACGACCCCACTGGTATGGCCCATGAGCGGTGAGCCAATCATCCTGCCTGTATGCGCATCCCAGACTCGTATCGTCTTGTCGGCCGACCCAGAGACAATGCGTGCACCGTCGGACGAGTATGCGACCGACATGACCCGACTGGTATGGCCTTTGAGTGGTGCACGAATCATCCTGCCCGTGTGTGCACCCCAGATTCGTATCGTGTTGTCGTAAGAACCAGAGACAATGCGTGCACCGTCGGACGAGTATGCAACCGACGTGACCTCACTGGTATGGCCTACGAGTGGCGCACCAATCATCTTCCCCGTGTGCGCGTCCCAAATTCGTACTGTGCTGTCCCAAGACCCGGAGACAATACGTGCACCGTCGGACGAGTATGCAACTGAAACGACCCCACCGGTATGACCCTCGAGCAGCGCACCATTCATCTTGCCAGTGTATGCGTCCCAGACTCGTATCGTCTTGTCCTCGGATCCAGAGACGATGCGTGCACCATCGGACAAGTATGCGACTGACATGACCCGACTGGTATGGCCCTTGAGCGGTGCACCAATCATTGTGCCCGTGTGCGCATCCCAGACTCGTATCGTCTGGTCATCGGATCCAGAGATGATGCGTGCACCGTCGGTCGAGTATGCAACCGATGTAACCCAACTGGTATGGCCCTC
>MU132162.1:20491-62058 GCA_015039395.1 Ceratobasidium sp. AG-I | reverse complement strand
CGGTCGAGTATGCAACTGACAAGACCGCACCAGTATGGCCCTCGAGCGGTGTACCAGTCATTGTGCCGGTGTGGGCATCCCAGACTCGTATCGTGTTGTCGTCTGACCCAGAGACAATGCGTGCACCATCGGTCGAGTATGCAACCGACATGACATGATCAGTATGGCCCTCGAGTGGTGCGCCAATCATCGTGCCGGTGTGGGCATCCCAGACTCGTATCGTGCAGTCGTTTGACCCAGAGACAATGCGTGCACTGTCGGTCGAGTATGCAACCGACATGACCCTATCATTATGGCCCTTGAGCGGTGCGCCAATCGTGGTGCCGGTGTGGGCATCCCAGACTCGTATCGTTCTGTCGGAAGACCCAGAGACAATGCGTGCACCGTCGGTCGAGTATGCAACCGACATGACATAACTGGTATGGCCCTTGAGCGATGTGCCAATCATTGTGCCGGTGTGGGCATCCCAGACTCGTATCGTGTTGTCGGCAGACCCAGAGACAATGCGTGCACCATCGGTCGAGTATGCAACCGACATGACTGTATCAATATGGCCCTTGAGCGGTGCGCCAATCATGGTGCCAGTGTGCGCATCCCAGACTCGTATCGTTTTGTCGGCAGACCCAGAGACAATGCGTGCACCGTCGGTCGAGTATGCAACCGACGTGACCGCACCAGTATGGCCCTCGAGCGGTGTGCCGATCATTGTGCCGGTGTGCGCATCCCAGACTCGTATCGTGTTGTCGTAAGACCCAGAGACAATGCGTGCACCGTCGGTCGAGTATGCAACCGACATGATATAACCAGTATGGCCCTCGAGCGGTGCACCAATCATTGTGCCGGTGTGGGCATCCCAGACTCGTATCGTGTTGTCCTCGGACCCAGAGACAATGCGTGCACCGTCAGACGTATATGCAACAGCAAACACACGGCTAGGAGTGGTGAAGATGGCAAGCGGCGCAGAATCTCGCCCACTCATCGCCGTTCCGGATGCCTTTGGCAGTCCCTGCATTTTCGGCAGGTAGTGTTTCGAGACGGGTCTTTGTTGCGGCCAAAACGGCAATGCAGAGGTGTAAATGTGAGGGGTGCTGTGTGAGACGGGATTTGACGAGAACATCGTAACGAACCCCGAAGCATCCCGAGCAAGCTGTTGAAGGTCGATGGGGCAGCTAGTCCTCTAGTCTGTTTGTCAGGAAATTAACATCAGATATATGTATAATCAACATACCTGAGTCCATGCTTGTGCTCGGAATAAACCCCTAGCGCCAATGTTTATGCACCGGTTCAGGTTCATAACCTCCATCCAGAACAGTAAGCGGCGTGACAAGAATTCTTCCAGCGCAGAGTGAACATTGTCTAGAGCCTCAACGGGCGCCAGATGATCAGCCCAGAAGCGGCAGGCGTAGAACAGCTCAGGCGATATCGCCTTCTTGATCTTTCCCGTGAGATCAGGGAGGTCCCCGTCAAAATCAAAGGACGACTTGAGCTCGCAGATGTTGAACCGCAGCAAACGAGACATGGTACTGAAACAGCGCAGGGATAGGTAATGATGGTGTTTCGCAGAGTTACACCATAGATCCTTCGAGCGCTCGACATCAAGCATGAAGTCAGGGAAAGAGGCGTGGAGTGTGGAAACAAGATCATCGCCTTGAGAGATGTGGAGTACCGAACGAAGATGCTGCAGCGCACACATAACGTCTTCTTCCTCTAGCTCCAGCAGCTTCGCCATCGCAGCGACGCTCATTGGCTCACGTGCGCATATCGCTGTGTCCAGCACCAGCCGTATGTGCTCCTTCTCCCCGACTCTTATATCGTCGTCAGCAAATGGCGCGGCAAGTACAGCTATGTACAATCTGTCGATGTCTCTGTGTTTATCGGCCACCCCCCTGGACGCTACCGCCAACAAGTCGTCCAGGTGTCGCTGGAAGTTAGCTCGTCGACCTCCAGGACGAATATAGCGCACGGCGGTAGCAGCGTAGATGAACAGAGTCCCAGCCTGCTCCGCAAGCAGCTCAAGCTTCCCCTGAGGCAAAGGGATCGCGCCGAGCTCAGCCTGCAGATAGGTCCTGATGTCCGCCTGTACGAACGATGCCTCAACATCGTGGAGGTGGAACACAGAGCGGTAGCGTTCGTCTTTCGATTGAACTGCGTCGAACAGCCCAGGTTCCGGGCGGCTAGTGACAAAGAACTTGATAGGTAGGCCTCGAGCATGGAGAAATAGCACGTCGAGAATGTTCTGGGCCCCGTCGCGCCTATTGCATTCGTCCAGTGCGTCAATCGTGACAACGATACCCTCGGGCATCGAGACCTTAGCTTTTCCCAGGGGTGCTCGTATAAGCTTCTCGAACTGCGTCGCGATATCCCATTCCCCGATATCCTTGTCCTCGCCTATCTGTTGGACCAGCGCCTCGCAGTACGAAGGCGAGAGACGAGCGAGCTGATGAGCGATGGTAGGTACGATCCTCGACGCGTCTTGGCTTTCTGGGTCCCCGCGCGAACAGAAAAAGCTCGCCCCGAGTCGGCTGGTCTGCCGCATCTTGGCGCAGAAGCTGTATGCCAGTGTAGTCTTCCCGGTCCCAGCCATGCCGTTCAGCCAGTACACCTTTGGACCTTCGCCGTCGTCCGCCCACTTTTGCATCTCTGCGAGGATCACTTCACGAGTACCAGGGGTGCACGCGCGCCGACCGACAACAGCAGCCAGCTTCGAGTTGTACGTCGCCTTCAGCGCTGCATCCAGCTTCTTGAGACGCGTATCCTGCAGGAGCGTATGTTAGTTACTAGTATCTACAGAGGAAGTCTGTAGCAAACATACCACTTGCTGCTCCTCCACGATGCTCCATGTTTTCAGCACCGCCTTGTTCTAGGACCGGATTAGACCTTCACTCCATAACTCCTGCTAAAATACACCTACCTGCAACGCACGGCACAAAACCTCGACGCGGCGATGACACTCTTGTACGTCGTCCACGTCCTGCCCCGCCTCTAGATGACTCCGAAATCCCGAGCGCTGCCGCTGCCCTACCACATGTTCCATTTCTTTCTCGAGGTCACTACAGTCTAGTTAGTTTCGAAGGTCCGTTGTGCATTGAGGAACGCCATACCTCGCCATAACCTTCAACGCTTCTGACATCTTGGAGGATGTGTGCTCCTCCGGGTGTTGCCTGAACTCATCGAGCAAACTTTGGATGTTTAGCGCGAGCTCTGCGTAGTCCTTTCGGTTCTGGGCGGCTGTCTAGGCTCAGAAAAGAATAAGTGACATGCAAGGCCATAAGAAATAGGTGAAACCACTTGCCTCGAAAACGTCTACCACATCGAGGAACCCAGCCATGGCGGCTTTGAGAGGCGGAAATATCTCCGAGCTCTTCTCCACCGACCGTAGCGTAGCCTTGAGACTGGCCCATGCGTCTACCCCGGCTTTTTTGGCAGACTGGGTCAGCCTTGACTCTGCGTTGGCCGGCTGAACATCATCGGCGGGTACAATATTGGCAGTGGACGTGGATCCGCCTGCGCTCGGCACTGGCTGAGATAAGTACACGGACTGTTGGGATTTGGTTGGTGGTTGTGAAGGTCGTTGATGAGTAGATAGTGAGGCTCCAGGCGGCGGTTGAGGCTGGAGTTGAGGATGAGGAGAGGACGCGCGAGGAGTAGACGCTTGTTTTGGCGACCCAAATGCTTTCTTCACGCGGCGGGTCAAAGGCTTGAGGAACTCGCGAACCCCTCCTGAGGAGGAAGAGCCAGGGGGCATGTCGTTCTGCTGTGGTAGTCGAGTCTGTGAGATAGCCCATCTGTGTTATCGTGCATCATATATCCATGCCCCATCCAGGCATTGCAGGCGAGGCAGCGCTTAACATCCATGCTTTGACCAGGCGTGTCGTTGTTCGGGAGCCTATTTGGGAATCACGAAGCGCTAGGCGCGTAATGCAGTCAAGAGATATTTCGACCCCGCACTCGATTGGGATCAAACTGCTGACAGCTCTATCATATAAAGTGTCGGAGAGTAACACAAGAAATCAAAGAAACATAGTACTATGTACAACCACGCAACCCAGTAAATTCGTCCCCCATAATGTAGCGCATCGGACCCAGATTCCAATAACCACAAGTCCAGCCAGAAACCCTCAGATCGAGCTGAGAGCGGTACCACCCGCACGCCTGTCAACCTCCACAACCTCATCCAGTCCCATCACCTCGAAGAACGCGCGAGGGTCCATTCCTCGGGCAGATGTGTGGTCTGTGCCAGTTTTCTTCAGCAGCGCCATCGCTTCCCGCACGGCGTGGACCATAGCGACGCAGGAGACGAGCGAGAAGATGATGATCTTGGCACCCATCTGCTCAGCCTCCTTTGTGGTGAAGGAGGGAGTGAGACCGCCGGAGATGACATTCACGAGCACCTGAGAACCATATGTGCGTTAGTAGAAATCAATGCCATAGTGGCAATTAGAACTTACGGGGGTGGGTGCGAGCGCCTTGACTGTCTTCTCCAGCAGCTCCTTCGTCTTTACTCCCTCGATGAACGCAACATCTGCTCCGACTGCCGCAGCAGCTTGCAGTCTCTTGACTGCCTCATCCATCCCGAGCACCTGAGCGGAGTCGGTACGAGCAATTATAACGATGTCGCATCCTGGGATAGCGTCGCGAGCCTGGACGGCAGCGCGGATGCGAGTGACGAACTCCTCAGTAGAGACGACCTGCTTGCCGAGGAGGTGACCGCAGCGCTTGGTTTGGACCTGTACCCCCATATACGATGTTAGCTCAAGTTCGAGTTGAAAAAGATCTTACTGGACGAACCTGGTCCTCGATGTGGAGTGCCGCGACACCAGCCTTGTCGTACATCTGCACCGTACGAGCGACCATAGCAGGTCCACCAAACCCGGTGTCCGCATCAGCAATGAGCGGGGTGGAGTAGCTCAAGCTCGTGATCATGCCGGCGTTCTGGACAAAGTCAGGCAGGGTCGCAATGGCCAGGTCGGGTTGACCGAGCTTGGAAGCAGTCGTCGCGGCGCCACTACAATTCAGCCATTAGTATAGTGGATCCATAGCGTTCATGTGTGCACTGTGCGTACCTCTGATACAAGACATCAAATCCAGCCTCAAGCGCGCATCGGGCGCTGATACCGTCGCACACACCGGGAGCAACCACGATCTCGGGACGGGCCAACAACTGACGGAGGCGAGTGCTGGCCTTCCACGAGAGCGGCTCATCGGCGGTGTGGCGGAGGTGGGCAGGAATGGTGTACTCGCCGGAGGCGGAGTAAGAAGACTCGATGGGCTGCATGACCATTTTGGATGAAGAGTTGGGTGGGTTGGGATGGGAAGGTGTGGCTGGCTGAAGAGAGCTGGGGAGCTGAATGATGTCTGGATCGGCGCTCGTCGCAGTCCATTTTATACCGATCCGCCTCTACAAGCAGGCCGTATAGCACAAATTGGACTGGGCTCCAGCTAGCTCAGCCAAGACCGTATGCTGGCATTCACCAGAGCCGTCGTCGCGAGCATCCGAATCTATGCCCGCACCCCCGCCTTGATTGTGTCGAAGTAGAGACACGCCAGTCCGCTTGGCTTTGTCAACAAAGATGGAGCCGCTCATGAGGAAAGAGTGAGGTGTGGGCGCTGGCGTGCCGCTGTCATGATCGGTAAGCGTCGTTAGAGCTGAAGGTAGGAACATAGAAGAATAAATATGCCGTTGTGGTATCACTCACAGGCAATACCACCATGTACTAAGAAGTGGATGTCTATTGCCGAGCAGAAGAATATCCCATGCCAGGTGGAAGTGTCTACGGTTCACCGAGTTCCGAGCTGGGCTGTCAAAACGTCGGCTGTCAAAACGTCGATCACTAGACATGCCAAATAAGCCAAACCGATTGGGAAACTATCAGTGTCCCATAAAGTACTCACACGACGCTATCATACTCTGAAACGAGCTGTGAAGCTGCCGTGCCCGATCTTTCGAAGCAGGTAGGCACTGCGGCAAAGTTGAATGACAGGCTGGCCGTACCAATCTGTGAGACGGCTATTTCTAAGCAACCAAGAGAGCTTCGCGCGAGATGTTATCGAAGCCCAGATAACGAGTACGTCGCCAGCACCTGGTTGTCGCTGTCCTGCAGTAGTGGATCAACTACAAGATACCAGCTTAGGGCGAGTTACGGTAAGTCGCCGGCATCGGGGAGGTGGGTTGTTCCATGATGGCTATACATGTTTCACGGGAGTATGTGACAGCTCGTAGTATTCAATAAAGGATAGGTATTTCGAGTCGCTTTCAAAGTTATCGTCCTCCAGTAATATTTGGTCTGTATTGGGCAGATTCCGAGTGGCGTGCAAGAAAGTGCCAATAGGCTCGACCATCTGAGACAGAGAGCGAGGAGTGCAGAAAATAGTATGATACTTGCTTCTTTCCGAGTGAGGTACTCCTTGGCAAGATAAAGCTCGAACAACAAGGTGGTGGACAGGAGCATGCTCGCTGTAGCACAGCCACAGTCTCGGATACGCCTTCCCTCGCCACACGCCTGCCCGACACAAGTTTGCATGTAATGTAAAGCCCATGCCCATATATGACCTCATGGAGCATTTGAGTGAATCGAAAGCTCTCGGTAGTAGTCCCATTCCTCAGTCTAGAGCCCGAAATTGCGACCCACAAACCCGGCCACAAATACTTGAGAATAGAGGGCGCCGAGAGTGCCAAGGTTCCCCGTTGTATAGTGCCAGACCATCGTAACGTTACCATGCTTCCAAGAATAAATCGAGGGGTTTTATTCCTACATTGATGGCAAGTCCGGGAGCCAACCTTAACCAGTGTCAATACAAGTAAACAAATCCCGACGTTCAACATCCCGGCTCATCAAAGAATGCCTCTTTGTAGTTTAGACCGCGATAAATCACACGAGCTCTCTGCGACGTATGATTTTATATATAGGCCGCCAAGAGCCTATAATTGAGAGACGGAGGTAAATCTAGCTGGATAGGGGCGCAGGACGAGCGCATTCTTGGCGCGCCAAGCTAAAATTAGTAGCTCCACCTATACGCCGGAGTGCACGGACCCTCTGAGAACGGGTACAAAGTGGGGGTGGGGAGGAGCCGAGAAATAGCAGTGCGTCTCGCTCAACACTACAACCATTGCTTGAATCTTACTACCATACGACGGGCTTTCCCATATTATTCGAAAGTAAGACACCTTGCTCTCTGATTATTGACAATTATTGATATCGCTCGAGTAGTGTATCTCGAGCGCTCCTCGCCATAAAGGACTACTCAACCAAGTTACCCGGGGGACCACGTTGCTTATCTACCTCGTACGTCCGCGTGAACTTGCGCTAGCTATTATATCGTTTACATGTCTTACTCTCAGATTCCCCTGAGCCGAGCACCCCTCCACCTTGGATTCCCCTTCCCTGGATTCCCTTCATTGTCTCGCTAACACATGGAATGGGACATTAATCTCCCACCTTGGGGCGGGGCTCCGGCTCTCGCGTGGGGTGGGAGCATATCCTGGGGCTAGTGCTAGTTGTCCATTGCTATGAACACGGCGACCCCTGGATTGGGATGGGTCCCACACCTTGGGGCGTAGTATCACCTATTGAGGATGGGCTCTCGCATGGGGTGTGCGGAATATCCTGGGACCAGCTGGCCCTACATCCCGGCTGCATTTGACAGTAAGTGCCTCGGTTCTTAGCGACAAGTCGACCACTGACCGAGCTGCACTCATGTAGACGAAAGCCGATGCACAGCAGGAGTCGGGTCTGGGTCACCTCATATTGTGTCTGGATGCTTTGTTGTAAACCTACTTCGTAGAGAATCTATACAACGCATTTATTATTTCATCGCGGACGTGTCCTTGAGCTGCTAAAGAACTTAAAGGCAGCTAAGCGTTAGATTTGGATGCCAAAACCCCCGTCACCACTAAGAGACGCACGCATATATGCAGTGCTCAATGCGTATCAATGCTTCTGACTGTTTTACTTTGGCTAGTATTACGGCGCTTTGACTAGCTTACTGTAATCTATAATATCGTTGCTGAAATTGAGAGGGCTTGAGAATCATGGAACTACTAAAATCGTTGGAGAGAAAACATACAAGAGGCTTTTGGGATAATATGGTGGGAAATCGAACTTTGATAGTTCTCTAACACTTGCCAACCTTATCACCAGCAACGAATAAAAACGAGAAACAGATTTATTTGCTGAAATAGTAGAGAATAGCACATGAAAGCGTGGAAACATAGAAACGTGTACAAGCCTGAAACCAAATGAACCTCCCCCGAGTGTAACGCATCAGACTCTGGACCCCGATCCCAGAACAACAAGACCAACCCAAAGGCCCTTAGATCGAGCTGAGAGCGGTTCCGCCCGCACGCCTGTCGACTTCAACCACCTCGTCCAGTCCTATCACCTCGAAGAACGCTCGCGGGTCCATCCCCCGCGCAGATGTGTGGTCTGTGCCGGTCTTCTTCAGCAGCGCCATCGCTTCCCGGACTGCGTGGACCATGGCGACGCAGGAGACGAGAGAGAAGATGATGATCTTGGCACCCATCTGCTCAGCCTCCTTGGTGGTGAAGGAGGGAGTGAGACCGCCGGAGATGACGTTGACGAGTACCTGAAGGCCATGTATGCGTTAGTGCAGATTGACACTACGCTAGCAGACTAGAGCTCACAGGTGTGGGGGCGAGTGCTTTGACTGTCTTCTCAAGCAGCTCCTTTGTCTTCACTCCCTCGATGAACGCGACGTCCGCTCCGACGGCAGCAGCAGCTTGCAGTCTCTTGACCGCCTCGTCCATCCCGAGTACCTGGGCAGAGTCGGTGCGAGCGATGATGACGATATCGCATCCTGGGATGGCGTCGCGAGCTTGGACGGCGGCGCGGATGCGAGTGACGAACTCCTCAGTGGAGACAACCTGCTTGCCGAGCAAGTGGCCGCAGCGCTTGGTCTGGACCTATATGTCCGCCAAATCGGCGTAAGTGCGAGTCGAAATTAGAGGTAAGATTTCTATGCGTACCTGGTCCTCAATGTGGAGGGCGGCAACGCCAGCCTTGTCGTACATCTGCACGGTACGAGCGACCATAGCAGGTCCGCCGAACCCGGTGTCGGCATCAGCGATGAGAGGGGTGGAGTAACTCAAGCTCGTGATCATGCTGGCGTTCTGGACAAAGTCGGGCAGTGTCGCAATGGCCAAGTCGGGTTGACCAAGCTTGGAAGCGGTCGTCGCAGCACCACTGGCAATAAAATGTTAGTCCCTTGAATTAATTATATGTAGATGAATCGTACCTCTGGTATAAAACATCGAACCCAGCCTCAAGAGCGCATCGGGCGCTGATCCCATCGCACACGCCAGGGGCAACTACGATCTCGGGACGAGCCAGCAGCTGGCGAAGCCGGGTGCTCGCCTTCCACGAGAGCGGCTCGTCGGCGGTGTGGCGCAAGTGGGCAGGGATAGTGTACTCGCCAGAGGCAGAGTAGGAGGACTCGATGGGCTGCATAACCATTTTGGATGAGGAGAGTTAAATGAGTTTAGTTGAGAGGAGATGAGGATGGCTGGAAAGCTGAGGAGAGCTGGATGATGTCTGAATCTCCGCTCCCCGTATTCCGTTATATACCATCCCGCCCATACCCTTCACAGACACAGTGCACATTCCACCTTCGCTCCAGCTGGCTCAGCCAAGACTAGTTGATAGCATGAATCAGAGCCGCCGTCGCTAGCGTCCAACACCATACCCGCACCCCCGCCTCACTGGTGCGAAGGCTGCGACGTTTGGTTTGCTTGATTGGGCAACAAAGATAGAACCGCCGGTGATCTCCATGCGACGTGAGAGTGACGGGGTGTATCTGTCATCGGCATTGTCAGGAGGGGGAAGATGACGGAACACGGAGAGTAGAGATGAACTTGTCAGGGGTCATTACTTACAAGTAATACAAGTGCTTGCAAGTCTATAATCGAAGTAGCATATGAGATTAAGTGTTATCCCATGCCACGCGGGAGTCTTCGGGCATCCCGAGTTCCGAGCTTGGCTGTCAAAGTGTCGTCAATCAGACAGGCTGAACACTCAAAACCGATTTGGTAAGTATCAGTATCCTGGAATGCACTCACACGAAGTTTCACTTTACGTGGAGTTTTCGCTGAAACAGGTCATAAAACTGTAGTATTTAGTCATGTTTGATGACTCGATGCCGCGGGAGTAGTGATTTTGAAGTGGCTATCTGGCGTGAAATGATCTGCCAGCAATGAGTGTCGTCCGGCAAGAGGCGGTATCGTACTCCCGATAATACGCGCGTAGGTGCTGCCTAGTCATCGCCGCATTACGATACAGGGATGTTGCGGGCATAGCTGTAGGTCGCCGGCTGCGCGGAGTTGGGATAAGTGGCCGGCGCCAAGAGTATAGGCCAAATATTCTGGTGATAAGTATCGTTTACGTACGTCGCAGCTATGAGCTGTACCAGATTATTCCTGTAGTTTTGGGTGCTCTTCCGAGTTGACTCCAGTCCTTAGGTGGTACTTTAGGCTGCTACGTGAAGAACGGTAACCTATAACCGCGTTTCAACATAAAGAAAGGGAGAACATAGATGAATGGCCACAGTTTTGCAGCTCACAGCATAGCAATTTTGCAAAGAGTTTCAACCCAGCGACACAGAAAGTACACCGCAGGATGGTAGTCAAATGAAGGTGATCAGCACAGCCACAACCGTCCATTCCTCGCCACCATGTCCCTCTCCCCCATCCTTACCCACTTCTTCCCCCGACCGCTTCCTTACCTCCGTACTCTTGCCGCGCAGAATAAAATCCATGCAATTCAGTTAGAGCAGCGTCGAGCCGACCCTGTGAACACTCCCGATGTGATGCTACTTCTCGAGCACAGACCGGTGTACACCGCTGGACGGCGACAAAAGGTTGAAGACCTACTTTTAGAACGCAGTAGACTTGAAGGGATCGGGGCAGACTGGGTTCAGACTGATCGAGGTGGACAGACGACGTACCATGGCCCTGGTCAATTGACGGTCTATCCCTTATTAGATCTGGGCAGAATGAAAGTGAGTGTCTTCCCCTTTGCTCTCATACCTCACTTCATCCTTCAGACAGCTCCCAGTCCGAGACTATATCTGCGAGCTTGAACTCTCCATGCGTGAGCAACTCCTCAAACAACACAACATCCCGCATCACCCAAGCGAGCATACCGGTGTCTTCCTCTCTCCTGACGTCAAAATCGCCTCTATTGGTGTACACATCCGGCATAGGCTCACCACGCATGGCATCGCAATGAACATCACGAACGAACCGGAGGGGTGGTTCGATCAGGTGGTCGCATGTGGGTTAGATGGTGTCAGAGCGGGGAGCATTGAAGGGGAGGTTGGGGAGGCGGAGGTGGCACGAGAAGCACGACGGTTTGCGGAAATATTGGGCAATAGATTGGGAAGGAAGCTGAGGCCGCTGGACGAATCTCACCCAGAAATTTGGGAGATTGTGAAAGACCTAGAACAAGCTGCTGTCGCAGCAGGTCCATGGCCTACCAAACCAACCAATACAAAATAAGCCCGAGTTACCATATCCTATCATACCTATACATCGTATCTCACCATCCTGCACGCCATAAATATAAGGTCTATCTAAAGCTGTTCATTACCGTGTCTGAAAAATACACAAAAAAGCAAATAGCAAAACGCATATCCAGCGCAACATACACCAAGCCAAGCCAATCCCTCAATCAAACGAAATCAACATGGCCTCCTTCTGCTCCGTCTTTTCCACTCCTCCATACTGCGGGAACCCTTGAGGAGCATTTGGCATCATTGGTGGTACACTCGGCAAGTTCGGTAACGCGCTCGGTGGAGGTTGGTACGCTTGCGGAGCAGAGGGCTGATACGTTTGCGGGGCGGAAGGTTGGTATTGTTGAGGTTGGTACGGTTGTGGAGAAGTGACGGATCGATATGGCTGGGGTGTATTGCCACCCTGATACGGCCCAGGGGAGCTAATAGGTTGGTACGGCTGAGGAGGATATGAAGAACCCGTTGATGCGGGTTGAAGGGGCCCCGGAACTTGGCTGGCTATGCTCACTGGCCCAAGCTGAGTTGGTATTGTGTTTTGACGCTGGAGCACAGGCGACGTGGGCACAGGTGGAGAGTATTGGACAGGGGGCGGAGAGTATGGTGCGGCGGGAACAGGTGCAGAGGGATAGCTATTTGGGTTTGGAGCAGTGTTGTATGTATTAGAACTAGGAGCAGGTGGATATGCGTTGGGCGCAGGCGCTGAGGGATAGGCTGATTGCGGCGCGGTCGGATAGGAAGCAGGCGTGGGTGCACTTGAGTATGTAGAGGGCCCAGCACCATACTGTTGAGGCGGTGGAGCTGGGGCCGCAAACGATTGTTGAGCCTGCGGGGGTGCAGCATACCCTTGAGGAGCCAGAGGTGCTTGTTGCGCCTGCGGTTGCCCATACTGCTGTTGCTGCCCGTATTGCTGAGGCGGCTGGCCATATTGTTGAGGTTGACCATACTGTTGGGGTGGCCCATATTGTTGAGGTGCCGCTTGAGCGTACGAGCTCTGGTACCGCCAAGACGCTCGCTCCAGTTGCTCAGTCAACAACCGGTCGTACAACTTGACAGCCTCTGAAAGCTTGTCGTGCATCTCTGACAACATATCTGCAACCCGAAATCAATACGACACCTCTATTCCGAGGATGTTAGACTCACGTTCTTTCCTCCCCGTATCGTCTAGGCTCCTAACAAGCTTCGGTCTCAATCCACTCGCCCGCTCATACATATCCGCCGTCTGCGGCCCAACCTGCCCACCCTCCACCGCCTGGTTGAACGACAAGATCGCGTCCTCCTCCCTCGGATCCAAATCATATTGCGGCAACTTTGGTGCACTCCACCGTGGCGTCTCCTCAACAGGGGCTGGAGCCGAAGCCTGTGGAGCCTGGGCTTCCCGCAAACTAGCTTCAATCGCCGCCCGTAGATCTGCGTCGTCCTCCCCGCTGGTAGTTTCCGCCAAGGGTGGTTCAGAACGTGCTGCGGGTACGTAGCCTGGCCTATCTGTGTACCCCTTCGCATTGGCCTGGGCCTCGGCAAGAGATAGAGCGATAGCACGTTGCAGGTCGTCATCGGCTGTATCCCCGCCCACGCGGTGACTTCGCCTCGATTCCTTCTTCGAATGCGAATGCGAGTGAGAATGACCAGACTTGGAGTTTGTTCGGCCCGGAGACTGCGCCGCCGGAGTCTCCTTGTCCATCTTCAACGTCGTCCAGCACGAATCACACACGCGCACTTCTTGAGCGATCCCAAAATGGGGAAGGGGAGCGGTGCGAGCAGAGCATTGTTGGTCAAACACTTGGCCACAGTTTCGACAGTGATGTTTGCGGTTCGTGAAAGTGAACGCTGTGCGACAACGGAGACAAACGTCCGAGTCGATCCATTCGGGCGCAGTGCGTGTTGCGAGCAATGCTTTGGCTTTGGCTACAGCGTCCGGTGGCGGGAATTTGAACCCTAGATTAATACTAAAGTCAGCTTACACGAACGAGCAGTCTGACGTCGCGAAAGCCCGCGTACCTTGCGACTTGAGCGACTTGTACACTTCCGGAACATACCCAAGAGCCGGCTTCTGCTCGAAAGCGAGTGCCCAGTTTTGAACAAGCTGCAGAATCTTAGTCTTGACTTCGTGATTGAGAGCCTATTAGTAGCAACGTTAGCCAGCCACCACAGCAGACGCAGCACGCGACTCACGGGCTGCTTCAAGATCGAGACCAAATTATCCATAAATTCTCGCGACGCGACCTGCTCCAAGAAATGGTCCCCTCCATTCTTGATACATACGTCCGTCAACTGGCGACGTACGGAGATCCATCAATATCAAAGCGCTCGGACATCAACTGCGCACTCACCCCAAGTGCTAGTAACTGCACGTTAGGATTCTTGTGGTCGAGCCTCCTCTTGATTGCGCGCATCGCATCGCGTGGCTGGACAGACTTCGACCGAATCTGGTCGCATATCTCGAGATTGAGCGCAATGTCGTCTGTTCCAGTGGGCAGCAGCTCAGAGGTCGCCTTGTCTGCAAATACTTCAGTTAGCCCAAGCCTAATTTTGCAGCTTAATACTTACCAACGGCCTCGTCGAATACAGATGAACCCCAGAAGTACGACGCCATGATTGTGGAGGACGAAAGTAAGCGATCAGGTTGTGTGTCAGGCGCAGTGTGGCGTGGGGGAGCGCTGGGCGTTTGTGCGGCGTGGTTTCTCATGATCACGTGGAATACTGGGTCCTTCAACTTGGCTCGTCTGCTGAGCAAGCTGCGATTGAGGGTTTGTTGTTTTATGCATAGTTGGTTCATAATATCAATTCATTCTGTTTCAAAGTGCTGTTATAATACAACAAATGCACGCCAAAGCTATTTAACCACAGAGAATTTGTATGACGTCGTCCACTTATAATCCTTACCCGGATAATCTGGATGTACAAATTCAATACTAGAGCAGCACGTCTTGTGAGTCAACTTACATATTTGGTCCACTCCCCACGCTGGATTGTTGATGGCGTCAACATATCCCTGGAGTTCGATTGCAAGGGCAGAGTGGGGCTCGTAGAGCAACGTTGGACCACCATGCACTGCCTTACGAGGAAGCGACAACCAGTTTGAAGTGTAAATCTGAACAACCGGCTGATTTGAGGTAATTTCAAGCCTGGAATTCATTTCTCAGCACAAGCTGTCTCTGAATGGCGTATGATACGTACTTGATACCCGAGTTATTGCTGTAGAGTGAGAGGTTCGGAGCAACGTTTTGAGGTTTGTCGAATCTGAAATTAAAGTATAAGCCTCCTATATGCGTATCAACACACCCAATATACTTACACCCAAGAGTTGTCGTATCCTGGACAATCTGAAAGAAGTGTTAGCTAGTACTAAGTTCATAACTGTTGTAATGTTCTTTACCTGAGCCGCACCCCGCATAGCCCAATGTTTGATTCCACTTATACCCTATCAATGCTATGTGAGCGAAGGACACCCGTACGTTACTCGTTTCAGAACACTGACCGACAACTTGCGGGACTCGGAAGTCAAGCGCAGTTCCTTGAACTGGCGTAAAGTTTCCATTGGGTACCAGGATTTCGTCTCCTTGAATAATCTTTGACGAAGCGACACGTAAAGTATGACCGAGAATATCCTGTGACTCCTTGTATGCGTCAAGGTTCCTGTTCACTTATTCATGTAGGTTTCGATCAGACCAGTTGAATACTATTGACGCACCAGTAAACGTGTTGGGTTACCATAATCGGAGTCTTCTCTGTCGCAGTCGCGGCGACTGTGACATCATACTTGCCACCAGCGGACAGGCTATGAGTTACCTACTCATCTCCCTTTAGCTGCCGGAGAAAAACACCTTAGTTCAAGAGCTACGTGCCTTAGCTGTTACGTTTCCTGGGAACCCCTCGTCTGCAGGATCAAAGTGAATAAACGATACACTGTTGGCAGTCGCACCAGCAAAAGTCCAGTTTCGACGATCCCAACCGATTTCTCCACCATGCAACGTGTTCTGACCTGTGAAAAATACTTAAGTCTGTAAATCCTGGATCGAATGTAGACCATAATACCTCCATGGTCATTCTTGAATATGTGACTATGGAAAAGCTCATGATGTGCACTAAATGGATTCCAGTGAACACTCACTAGGTATTGGGCGAATTGGGATCGGGGTTCTTCGAAATCGGTATGCCGAACGTTCCTATCCAATTGCATCCCCGGTTAATTGTCATCGACCATTCGGACAGCAGGTCCAAGCTCACCATTTGCGATGCGGTTAGCATATCTACCTATGATCGAACCAAAGACTGGATGATTCGGGTCTGTCTGCCACAATGTCTACCGCGCAAATGCGACCATCAGCAATGAAGCTCTGTATATCAGTCATAGGCAAGACCACCCACAAGATTATCATAACCCAGCACTATGTCGCGGGCGTGTCCGTACTTGTCTTTGACCCACAGTTCGGTGAGGGATGCACCACTGCCGATGAACTTCGCTGTCGCAGATCCGTCTGGAGCAACAATCGTGTACTCCTTGAAGGGCTATTGCTCGTATGCACATGATGAGATAAATTAGACAATCCTGAATTGGCACGAACAACATACGTCTGAAACAGCTACGGCAATAGCACAGGCTGAAAGAATAATGGAAATGTGTTTAATAATGCCCATAGTCGCAATGGTTGTGATAAGATACTCGCTTGGTGGCTTGCTCGTGCTTTATACCCTATGGTCGGAAATGACGTTACATTGTTTTTCCGCAATCAAGTCGCATGATACTTGCATGCCACCGTCCTGCCCGAACACGATTCGTAGTCATTCAAAAAGATGTCAAAAGGGGACTTGATGCGCTTCAAGGCTGATGCGGCACGCACATGTGATCCCTGATAGTTCTTCCTATTTTCTATGTGGATCACAAAAGCGACCTTCTGCAAGCGCCGAATCCGAGATGAATCCGTTTTTGCCGGGCTAATCCAACAGACGACAAGTTTTAACGTGATTAATAGAAATAGCTGTGTATATGCGTTCCATTTTTTGGTGTGCAGGCTTGTTTGAGCCTGTTTACTCAACGTCTGTAGTATAACGAATCCCTCATCAGTGTTCGACCCGTGGTGTATTGCGTACCGATTCAAAAGAATGGACACAAAATAACACTATATCGCGGTGGAACACACTCTAAGACTTCATAAAATATTGAATGAAGCAATTTTATCGCCAAACAAAATGTCTAACAAACCACGCGACTCTTATCTTATCAAGTGTTAAGCGATTGGATTTAACCTTTTGACAATTAGGGCCTCGACGCCCACATGACCCCCTCTCGCGAGTTCCGACGCGAGTAAATACAAGTATTTAAAGGTCAAGTAAGACCTGCTTGACCTCACACAGTAAACCTCTCACTCACCAACATGCTCAGGTCTTCTCTTCATAGCGTCCGGCGACTCCCCCCTACACCGCTCTTGAATACTGTGTCTCGGTCGGCTCATACTTCTTCCGCCCACCCTGGACGCGGTCGACTTTTCGCTTTGGGACTCGGTGCGGGTGCAGTCGGACTCAGCACGTTGGCTCTCACCGCTTATGCCGACAGCGGGGAAACGAGCGCACCCAACACATCCCTCGGCTCACTTGCGCGGAGCTATCTTGTCTACTCGCTCTGTTCGGTATCGCCACTCGTAAACCACTCTCCAACCATACTTAGCACGTGTGCTAGTATACCTGGATTACGGGAACTTAGTGAGGCTGTTGTAAGACGCACTTTCTTTGCGCAGGTACGTCATTTTGGTGTCCGATGATAAGATAGGTTTATTTACCCTTGTTTGTCTAGTTTGTCGGGGGCGATTCGCTCCCAGACACGTTGCCCCTGATTTCATCATTGCGCCAGCAAAACACTGGGACGTTGTTGGTCTATAGCGTTGAGGCCGAGGATGACGCTCCGGGTGCACAATGGAAGAAGAACGTAGAAGAAATTCTCGCGAGCGTTGATTTTGCGGGTGACTTTGAGGACACACAGGGTGGTGGGCGAAAGACATGGGTAGCAGTCAAATTGGTATGTTTTCGCGCCTATTTAGAGGAGATATGACCTAAATCGTTTGTGTAGACCGCCTTGCTTCCCTCTCCTGAGTCGCTTAAGCGAATGTCTGCGTTTTTGCTGACTTCAAGGCCAAAGGACAATGTTCCGTATCCAGGAACCCCTGGCTCAACTGACATGGCGGTCTTCCAAGGGTCGGAGCAAGCCCTATTGTCTGGAGGGCTAAATGAAAGCGACATCACGTCTCTACGTGAATTATACAAAGGCCTTCGAGAGATCTGTGCTCGAGCAAAAGAGCGAGGTGTTAAGGTGACTACGTTTGCTTATCGTGTGGTGTTTCGATAGCTTATGGGACTGGAAAGATTACGGTGGACGCAGAGCGCACTTGGTATCAGCCTGGGATTGATGCATTTGTACTGGCACTCAGTCGGGAATTCAATCGACCGGCGACATCAAAGAACAGCAAGCTCCCAGAGGGCCAGCCACTGATATATGGAACGTATCAAGCCTACCTTACCAGGTACTACATTGTTTCGTTATCTCTGCACTCCATGCTAATGGGATTTTTTCCCCGCTAGGACTCCTTTACATCTTGCCCGCGCTCTTGAAGATGCTAAGCGCCACAAGTACTCCTTAGGTGTCAAGCTCGTGAGGGGAGCTTACCACGGTCAAGAAATAGCACAGCATGCGAAACGTCTTGCGGCAGCGGTACCAGGTGCGGAAGTCGAAGCCGCTCCTCCGATCTGGCTCCAAAAGTCGGACACGGATCGATGTTTCGACGAGGCTGCAAAGGCCCTGGTCGAGCAGGTGCAGCGTGCGCGTGGATTTAGCATCAGCAGGACCACAGGAGTCGGTCTACTATTTGGTACACACAACAAGCAATCTTGTCAACACGTACTGGACTGTATGGTTTCATCTGGCCTTGCCCAGAAAGACTCGGAAGGACGAGTTCTGGTCCAGTCTGGAGTTGAGGATGCAATTTGTTTCGGGCAGCTTTATGGTAAGTGGGCTTATAATCGTGATTTGGCTAGCTGGTTGGACTGACTATATGCGTTACTTACAGGTATGCGCGATGATTTAACTAGTTGGATCGCACGCACAGTAAAGTCTACATCTCCGATGGCTTTTAAGTACGCTATCTTCTACTACATTTTAGACAAATATCTGACGTTTTTGCACCCAATAGATACCTCCCCTATGGCGCACTGGCTGAGGTAAGCTCTTGTATGGTGCAAACAAAGACCGCTTGAGCTAATGTTGCATTTTGCGATTTAGGTTATGCCTTATTTGAGTCGTCGGTACGTTCGCTGATACCTTATGGTTTTTCATGACTCAATTTTGTTATCTGTAGAGCGATTGAAAACCAGTCTGTTTTGAGCGGCGATGGTGGAGCTGGTTCGGAAAGGCGTAGAGCAGGGGAGCTGATTCGCAAGAGGATTTTGGGATAAACATAACGAACATTTCTCTCACATACTAAACTTCTCCATCATGGTGTATGCACTTTCCGTACTTGGCAGATGATTCGTGCACGTAGAATAGACTAATTTATATTTGGTAACCTTTTCATGATCCGTATCACGGGGCCTTATCTTATCGAACACTCTTGGAGCTCGGGCCGATAATACAGTTCGAACCTCGATGCACATGAGTATCGAAGTAACGAATCCTCGAGCCCCGGTGACTCATAAAGAGCACAGATAGAGGCGCAGTCTACCATGTATCCCTAAGCCACTAAACATGTTCAGACTGGGCGCACAGCGTACCTTGTGCTTTCCTCTTAGACCTCAGGCGATTCGTCAACTCCACACACAACGAGATCTCTTGTTTCCTTTAGCTCGGCGTGGCCGACTGATAGGTCTCGGACTTGGAATTGGCGGACTATCACTCGGTGCTGTTGTTTATGCCGACGCTGAAGCAGAGGCTGTCACGCCGCTTAGCACTCTCTTACGCAGTTATATTGTATATGCGATGTGTTCTGTGCCCATGTTTGTGGAGTATTCACCCTCAATCCTGGAAGCGAGCGCTGCAGTACCGGGCATACGCCAACTCAGCGAGGCGATCGTTAGAAAGACATTTTTTGCGCAGGTATGAGTCTTCAATAGCATTCCTCCAATAAACATATCACGGTCCGCGCCCATCCTTTAGTTTGTCGGAGGGGAGACCTGTGAGGATACACTGCCACTCATCGCCGCTCTTCGCAAGCAAAACAAGGGAACACTTTTAGCATACAGTGTTGAAGTAGACGAAACAAGAGCAGGAGCGACAGATCAATGGCAGAAGAATAAGCAAGAGATGCGTGCTAGCGTCGATTTTGCTGGGGATTTTGAAGATACTCGAAAAGGCTCACGGAAAACATGGGTTGCTATCAAACTGGTGGGCCATTTTTGTTCTTTACGAGAGATCGAGCTTACGATGGAGGGTACTGGTATAGAGCGCGCTTGTACCTTCGGCAGATTCTCTCAAGCGAATGTCGACTTTCTTGTTACAGTCAAGACCTAAAGACGACGTTCCATACCCTGGGACACCAAGCTCATTTGATATGGTGATCTTTCGAGGATCAAAGGAGGGGCTCTTGAAAGGAGGTCTGACGGAGGATGATGTCACTGATCTACGTACCCTCTATGAGGACTTGAGAGGCGTCTGCAATCGTGCAAGAGAACGAGGTGTACGGGTACGTCTTTTGAATTGATCTCCAACTAATGGTTTGATAATTCGTCAGTATTACAGCTTATCTTTGACGCTGAGCATACCTGGTACCAACCTGGTATTGATGCGTTCGTGTTGGCTCTTAGCAGAGAGTTTAATCAGCCTGCAAATCCTCCCAAAGGTAGCTCCATTAGCGAACAGCCACTTGTATACGGAACATATCAAGCTTATCTGAAGCGGTAAGTTAGACTACCCGGGTTGATCAAATGGAAAGCTGAAAATGAAACATCCTTTCAGCACACCAGCTCATCTTATGGCGTCGATTCAAGACGCAAAGCAATATCGCTACTCTCTTGGAGTAAAACTTGTGAGAGGAGCATACATGGACAAAGAGAGAGCTCGACATGCCAAAATCGGAGCTAACATGGATTCTCCAGTCTGGACCGAAAAGTCCGATACCGACTCTTGCTACAACTCTTGCGCGAAGCTACTGGTTGAGGAACTGGCCAGTTCATATGGCTCTTCTGTATCTGGTATACAGGGTCGAGTGGGGCAGCTGCTGAGCGGACCAGCAAAATCGTCTGGCGAGGATATAAGAATAGGTCTATTGTTTGGCACGCATAACACCATATCGTGTGCGCATATAATGCAGTGCATAGTTGATTCGGGGCTTGCTCGTAGGGATTCTGAGGATCGGATCATTGTGAAGGATGGGGTTGAGGAGCATCTTTGTTTTGGGCAATTGTTTGGTGAGTTTTATTTAAAAACTAGTCGAGTCATTGACTAAGTTATATGCTGTGCTCGGGGACTTTACTTGCAGGGATGCGAGATGATTTGACCAATTGGTTAGCTCAGTCTGTTCGAGCCAAATCTCCTATGATTATCAAGTGAGCACGTTGCTGGAGCTTACCATCGAAGGCGCTGCTGATTTCAAGTGGCAGATATGTACCATATGGTGCATTGAGTGATGTGAGTTTTTCAAGCGAGCCAAATGCTATTATCCACTGACCAGCAATATATCAGGTTATGCCCTATCTAGCGAGGCGGTGAGTTGACTGTCCACATCAGGCAGAGTCGCCGTCACAATCTCCGAGTTGAAATGACTCGCTCTCATTTAGCGCAATTGAGAATCAGTCTGTCCTTGGAGGTGAAGGGGGAGCTGCAGTAGAGCGAAAAATGGCTGGAGCGCAGATTCGGAAACGGTTACTGGGGTGAATTATAAATGGGGAGGCAGGCGGCTTGCGGCACAGGAGCTTTAGGAAAGCAATTGATCTGGCTAAAAATGTGTGCATATAAAGTGTGCAGCACCAAAACTAGATGCATTTGACGCCCGGCAGATGAGTCATACGGCATTCGCCACAGGGAACAGGCTCCGGGATGGCCGGATACGTACAATCAGTTCAGACGCCCATGTCGCGTGTTTCGGCTGGATACAAAAGAAAACTCCGTCACCATCACCTTCACAACATTTATTCTGAGGAATTTTCTTTTTTTTGCAGCAGCAAGTTGTTATCTGGATATGTCTTCAGCACAACCTTCTGATCCCCAGAGGAAGTTGATTCGGTAGGCGCCAAGTGGATTCCGTAACATTCCTATTGGCAAACACACTTTTGCGTTTGTAAAGTGCAGATCCGACGACTATACGCGGAAAATTCCTCGTGGGATATCGGGGATGGTGAGAGTTTCGCAAACTGACAGATTGAGTAGACAGTACTGATTATCGACGTGTTTTAGGTATACTTGCCCTGGAGATGGCCCGCCACTGATCCAAGGTATGTATGTATCTGGCACGTATTGAGGCGCGTTCTCTGACGGACTTGAACATGTAGGAGATGAATGGGCGCACTGGTATGTCTACTTGATAGACAATTATATTTGATCTCAACCTTATTTTTACACGCAGGACCGACGAGCGAGGTCGGCTCAACGCTCAGTTGGTACCAGACCATACGTACTACTCGCACATAGACCTAGAAACGATGCCCCAAACGCAGCAGCGTCTGTTTTCTTCTCGAAACCCAGAAATTGTCAAGCGACATCTGAACATAATGGCTATGCATGGGATCGATGGTTTATTCCTGACTAGACGAGGAGCAGAGGTAAGCCCAAGTCAGACAGTTAGCGAGCGGTCGTATTGAAGCATTTCGTAGATTGCGGCCGCCTACGAACCCGGAGGGAATGGGCTGGGTGTCATGAAGTTAGCCGCCTGGGTTGAGCGCGCGACTGTAGACTAACAGTTCACGTAGAATGCGATCCGAAAGCATCAAGATCATATTCCGAACAGCAGAGCAAGAGGGCCGGGTCATTAGTATTATGTTCGTATCCTATCTCATTACTGTTCTATGCTCTGCGTCTGACATGTCACCCTTTTGCACCTGTTAGGTACGACCTCTCTGGAATGCCGTCGCACCAACTTGAACAATGGATTGCCGGCGACTGGGAGTTCATGATCAGTCAAAAACATGTTCTCGATAGCCCGGTTTACATTCGTGAGCATGGCGCGCCTGTTATAACGCTTTGGGTATGTTGGATCGTCGGCTGGTTATTAGTTTGTTTACTGAATGACTTGTTTGCTTTAGGGGGTTGGTTTCAAGAATGCTAATCAAGATCCTCATATGGTGCTAAGACTCATCAGCCGGATGCGTGATATGGCGGGTGGTGCCTATATCATCCTTGGAGGTACGCCGTCAACCTTGGTTTAAATTCCGTCATCCCAAACTAAGCCCACAAACTTATTGATTGAATATAGTACCGACGACATGGCAGAAACATGACTCAAACTGGCAATCCGTGTATCAGAACGCAGATGCAATCGCCCCGATGTGCGTTGGAACACTCACGGACGAAGAGAGCGTCGATCAATGGTCAAAGGATGTCCAAGCTCCGGCTGTGCAGTCGTTACGAATGGGTCCAAAGCGGACAGACTATGTTGGCGTTGTATGGCCGGGTCACGAAGTATGTATGCATCTCGTTCAATCTGGTGTATTGAAGATTGAGATTTTCGAGTAGGGTCATTTGCTCACCATGGGGATTAGCGCTCCTCAGGCGCCTCGGCAGGACGGAGCCTTCCTGTGGAGGCAAGTTTACAACGCGAAACGTGATGGGTGAGCTTAAATAGCCTGTGCACAGACTCTGTCACTCACCGTGTCTTGATTTCCAGCGCGAGGCTTATCTACGCAGAAATGTTCGATGGGTCAGTTGTATTTCGCATGTCCCTTTAGCCATTCCACTCACTTAGTTATTATTGAATAGCTTCGACGAAGGAACAGCGATTTTGCCAAGCATAGGCGGGTCTCAAAACAGTGGGACTCCCTCCGACTGGTACCTAAGGATATGCGGATACGCCAGCGAGGCGCTTAAAGGCGAAAAGCATCTCTACGAGGAGTTCCCGCGCAAAGAACTGGCCGAATACTGGAGTACACGGCCGCACTACGAAGAACATCAGCAGGAATCCAATGATACTTCGGGACCCTCAAGAGCAAGTGCAAGTGCCAGCGGAAGTGGAGGTGGGAGCGGAGGCCAGACGACTGGCCCATCCTTGGCTGCTCCAGCCCCGGCACCGATTCGTAGTATGACTGCCGATTTTGGCGATGCCCCACCGCCGTATAGCTTGGAAGCAGGCGCTTCTGCGTCGGCCGACGACGGGGCGTTTACGGCTGAGCCAGAGTCTGTCGCTCCAGCCGCTGCTCCTGGTCCTAGTTCGCATGCGCCGTACGGTGGTAGTCTGTTCAACAATGGCCCTGGCACTCCTAGTAGTACGAATAACGCGAGGCCAGATTTGAATCGTGTTGATTCTATGCAATCGAATTCGACCAGCTCGTCTCATCCTGGCCAACACCGACCCGGTCGTATTAGCGTCCCAGAACCCAATGCGTATGCTATACCCGTACAACCCCCTGGCGCGCACCAGCCGCCTGGACCGAGCCATGTTCCAGGCGGTTACTCAGTCCCAACTTCAAGCCCTCCGCCCGTTCAAGGTGCATCATTGCATCGTGTTGAATCTGCATCCGCATATGGGCGACCACCCCAACACCCAGCTGCTTCCTCTCGCCCTCCACCCGTTGCGCCTCGTCCACCCTCGCGACCCGGTCGACCACAATCTTCATCCTCCAACTCATCCTATCCCAGTCATCCATCTTCCCCACCCATCCCTCCTGTTCCGTTCTATGACGCCAATCATCCAACTCCATCTCCCCAAGGCAGCGTGCACCAGCTCGCTGAACAGATGCAGGGCATGAACGTTGGAGGTTCTGGCCCACACCGTCCAGCGCCTGAACACGTCTTCGCCGGGGTTGGATTCACAGGCCAACAGCGTCCTCAGATGCCCGGTATGCCTTCTTCTCCATTCGAGGGCGTAAACAGGATCCCGCGATACGGCGAGCAAGGCCAGGAGCAGAGCGCATTTGGCCAGCAGCAACACCCTTCATTGCCACCTCGTCATCAGCAAACGCAATCGGGCGCTGGATATGGACAAGGCTATGACGTACCGCAGACACCAATGAGCGGTGGGGGTATGACGGGGAATCCATTGTACCCGGCTCCGTTGCAGCATGGACATGGAGGGCATTCGCCCATGCATCAGAACAGTATGGGTCCGGGACACAATCCTACGGGTCCGGTGCATCAACATTCTATGGGACCTAGTCACCAACACTCCATGGGGCCAACGAGCCAGCATACTATGCGGCCGACGCACCAGGGTACTACAGGACCAACCCACCAGAGTACTATCGGTCCGGGACAACATTATCCTGGCCCGGCTCACCAAGCGACACTCGGCCCGTCTGGCCAGCCAGGCCACCCCATGCAACCAAATGCTTCATCACAACCTCCCCGTCCTGGACAACCTCCTCAACCCTCCTTCCAGTCTACAGGCCCGTACATTCCGCACCACCAGCCCACGGCCCCGTATACCCCACCAACCCCAGGCGGGGGCCCCAATCCGTCCCACGCGGGTTTTTTCGGACCTGGCGGCCAATCCCCTGGATCTGCGCCAGGAGGACATTCGCCGCATTCGAGCGGTTATCCCAGTCCGCAGCCACAGCCGCAGGGTCATGGTGGATGGCCACCCACACAGCCCGGCGGCGTATTTCATCAACAAGCAGGCGGTAGTTACCTAGGCCCACCTGGACCTGGTTCCGCTGGTTCCGCTAGCTACACGCCACATCCTGCTGCCCAGCCGCCTCATCCCGGAACTCAATCGCCGCATGTGGGTGCCCAGGCGTTGCATCCGGGAGGCTCGCCTGCACAAGGATATGGTGCATATAGTCCACAAGGGGGGAACCAACCGATGCCTGTTGGCCAGCCCGGTCAGATGCCAATGATGCCTGGTGGTCAGTATATCGATTCTGCACTCGGTGCAGTCGGAAAAATAGCTGGAGAAGAGAGGAAGAAGCAATTAGAGAAAGGCGTGGCATCCGCGCTGAATGGTGAGTAAAGTCGTGGTGATGTACGTGTCGATTACGACTAACGCGTGTGAGTAGCCGGTACGAAGCTGTGGGGAAAGTTTAATAAGTGAGGCGAGGGTGCAAACGTGTTGGTCCTGTAGACGTCAGAAACATGCTTTTTTCTCAATGAACTCGTGGTTTACTGAATTGGATCGGCGGGATGTATTTGGTCCAATCAAGGTTTCAACCAGGGACCTCAGGTCGCCTTGTCGACAAATATTATAAATCAAGGGCGTGCCATCCACACTCCGATAAGCACCTCCCTCCCTCCGACCATGAGTACTAAATTCATGTCGTATGTCGCTGAGTCCTTGCGGCCGAAAACGCTGGCTCGTTTGTGCTTGCTCGGGGTCGACATCGTCGGTGTCCCGGTCCTACTTTTGTATGGACTTCCCGAGGTGAGTACACTAATGTAACTCAGGGGACGACCGTGCTGAGTACACACTTGTGTAGAATAAAGTCCTAGTCGTTCTTGGATGGTACGGCCTGCGAATGGCATTGTCTGGGGTGCGTAAAAGGTCGCTCGAAAGACTTTTCCAGGAGTATGCTGATCGTATCTATTGAAATCAGCTGTCCTACCTCGAGTCCGACATCGATAAGCCTTTAACAAAAGCCTCAGACGCCTCCAAAGCAGAGGCTGAGCGCGCGAGCCATTCGGCCCCGCTGAAAATCGCTCTCGTGGATGCAACGCCCATAGAGACGGTTCCCACAGAGTTGCCTGCCAGCAAAAGCAACGCCAATGAAGAGGCCGTCGCAGACATAACCCAAGACACACCACCGACGGACCAAAGGGAGCCAATGACACACGAGGCCGCTCAAATAGAGTTTCCCGTGAGTTTCATTTCTGCTCACCTGATACGTACAAACTCATAATTATTGCGTTCTCATAGCGCACTGAAGGGGAGCTTACAGATGATGCCGTCGAAGGCGTTAGCGCCCGTACGACCCGTTCAATCTCGTTGAGCTCAAGTGACTCGGGCACGACCTGGTCTGAATGCCAGACCCCCCCTCAAACAGTCATCGAGCTCCCAGCCGAGTCGGATCATGCGCATGAGTCACTGGAGACTCCCAGACCAGACGGTGTGCAGTGGTTCAGCAAGCTCCAGGACGAGATGCTGGCAGGGACGGACACTCCCAAGTCTACTGGATCCAGCGACCAGGAGAGCGCTGGTCGGGTGATTGATGCGCAGGCGAACGTTTCAGGAAAATCAAGCCCAGGTGCACGTCCTCGTAGGCCGCCCACTAGAAAAAGCTCCTCGAAGTACGGTTCTTGCCCGCTTGTGCCCAAGAGGTCAAACCCGTCACTCCAGGTGTCATCGATCACGTTCGACAAGCCCCAGACGTTTGCCGCTTGATGCCGCTAACCTCGGGGGCCGCTCAGTGTTATTTTATTTGTTCGATTTGGACTGGTATTTCTCTTGTATTTTTGTACGCCTTGTATGACTGGTCTGTGAATTTGAGCCTTATTGTATTGACCGTGAGTCAGAGCATGCGGTGTATGCAAGGTCCGGGGGCCTCCCCTAAACAACGGGTCTCGAGCGGGACTGAACCTGCCCTGAAGCCGGCGTAGGTTTGAACTTGTCTTCGTCGTTACTATCGACGTTGCACCCGTATCTCGCTCTATCCCGCTGCGCCATCGCCAGTTTCTTTGCCCAGCGCTTCCAACGACAGTTGCGAAGCCTCGTATAACCACCGCTCGCTCGCACCAGGCGAAAGTTGGGTCTTCCGAGGCTCATCGCGTCTTCTTGTGTCGACAGCCCCTAAAACGCTCACAGCACGGTCTCCTTCCAGTTTACCTTCTCTTAATTTGCGATCTTCTGCGTCTTGCCTGTCTTCTGCTGCTCGGACACTCACTAAACACATAATATCTTTGGACTCCCTGTTTGGATTGGTTCTGGTTTCCTCGCCTCAGTTAGAGCTTGTTCGTCGTTATGTCCGGAGCGTCCTTCGCCTATAGCAGCGTTCCCCTTCGAAAAGTAAAAGAAGTCCAGTTTGGTATCCTCTCTCCAGAAGAAATTGTGAGTTATCAATGTTTTTCTGTCTGGTGGCTACTCGTGTTGGCTCGATGTTAACCCCTTTCCCACGTGCAGAAAGCGTACTCAGTATGCAAAATCGAATTCCCTGAGGTGTTGGAGGAAGGAACGGGGAAGGTGAAGACGGCTGGGTTGATGGATCCTCGTCTGGGAACGGTCGACCGCAACTTCAAGTGCCAGACGTGTGGTGAGGGTATGGCTGAGTGCCCGGGGCATTTTGGACACATCGAACTCGCCAGGCCCGTTTTTCACATTGGTACACACATCATTTTTACTTGCGCCTGGTGATACGCAGTGCTGATTTAGTTCTGACCTATTCTCAGGCTTTCTCGTCAAAGTGAAGAAGATTCTCGAGTGTATTTGCGTGAACTGCGGAAAGTTGAAAGCTGACATAGTGAGTGCTCCTGACCCCAGCCGCTCTCCACTTCTATACCCCCACCATTTGCCTTGTGCAACCCGTTCATTTTCTGGGGGCTCTCTCCGCGTCTCGGAGAACCCCAAGCCACAACGCTTTGGTGGCATGTCAAGTCTGGCGGCACACTCGCTATGACAGCCTTGACGGGGTCCGTGCATGCCGGGCTAGCGCGCGTCTTCGGTCGCTTGACCGCCGCGTTAGATTCCCCATCCCGTGCATGCCGGGCCATTGCACCGCCAGGTTTGAGTGTGTCGCTGGCCCCGCCAGCGGTGGTGAAATGGGGGGATGAAGAGGAGTCATGTCCACGCCTACGCGGAGCCTTTCTAGGTTTCGCCGGCGGTGTCGCGATGACAATGCTCTGCGTCTCAAGGACGTAGGATGCGTTGGAGCACAGGACTGGCACGTGTTCCACTGGTTGCGTTAGCGCCGGTGGGCATACCTCGCGTCGTTATGGGATCGATGATCCTTGCGGCGATGTACATGTTATCTTCAAGCCATTTCTATACTTCTTTGCTTGCATTCGCGTTCTCCTATGCCGCACAGGCTTCACCTAAGGGACTTTGTTGTTGACGGTTATATCTTCTGTCTATGTGATTCGCTTTCGTGCCTCGTCGATGGTACTCGTGCGTAGAACGACACGCAATTCGCTGACAAGATCCGGCACGTTCGAGATCCCAAAAAGCGCATGGCGCTCGTATGGGCGCACTGCAAAGGCAAGATGATTTGCGAGGCGGACGAGGCCAAGGACGAGGACGGCGCGGCAGCACCCTCTGCGAAGGCCGGCCATGGTGGTTGCGGGCACATCCAGCCGCTCATTCGCAAGGAGGGCTTGAAGCTCTTCCTCGTTTATAAGAAAGGGCGATCGGATGATGACGAAATGGTTTGTAGAGTTTTTTCTCACAGTTATGCTCCTATTAGGGGTCTGTTGACTGATTTGTGTGAATGTAATAGGACGGCCGGACATCTCAGCCTGAGAAGAGGCTTTACCCTGCTTCAGATGTGTACAACACGTTGAAGAAGATCCCCGACTCGGATCTCGCGTTGCTTGGATTGTCCGAAGAGTTCGCTCGTCCCGATTGGATGATCCTGACGGTCCTCCCCGTCCCTCCGCCACCTGTCCGACCCAGTATCTCTGCAGATGGTGGAACCGTGCGATCCGAAGACGATTTGACCTACAAGTTGGGTGACATCCTGAAGGCGTCTATCAACGTCCGTCGATGCGAAGAGGAAGGTTCACCCGCTCACGTCATTTCTGAATTCGAGCAACTGCTGCAATTTCATGTCGCGACGTATATGGACAACGACATCGCCGGTATCCCACAGGCACTGCAAAAGTCGGGACGGCCCGTCAAGGCGATTCGCGCCCGTCTCAAGGGCAAGGAGGGCCGTCTTCGTGGCAACTTGATGGGAAAGCGTGTGGACTTCTCTGCGCGTACCGTCATTACCGGTGACCCGAACCTTATGCTCGACCAAGTCGGCGTGCCTAGGAGTATTGCGATGAACCTGACGTTCCCGGAGCGAGGTATGCGGATTAGGTTACCATTTCTGGTGGTTCATACTGACCCATGTTTGAACAGTAACACCATACAATATTGAGTACTTGCAGATGCTCGTGCGCAATGGCCCTCGAGAATATCCTGGTGCGCGGTATGTCGTGCGCGATAGTGGCGAGCGTATCGATTTGCGGTACAACAAGCGCGCGGACACGTCATTGCAATATGGTTGGATCGTCGAGCGTCACTTGAAGGATGGAGAGTAAGTGATATCTTTACTTGAAAAATAGGAGGTGTACTGACCCTTTCTTAGCTTCGTGCTCTTCAACCGGCAGCCGAGTCTGCATAAGATGAGTATGATGAGCCATCGCGTGAAAATCATGAACTATTCAAGTAAGCGCTCAGCACCTGACCAATTTCTAATTTACTTATCAGTTGTCTAGCCTTCCGCCTGAATCTCTCAGTGTAAGTTGTAGCCGAAACGTTGAGCGAACATTCGATGTTCACCTGTCTGTAGCACGCCGCCGTACAATGCTGATTTCGATGGTGATGAAATGAACATGCAGTAAGTCTTGTACGATTATTGGCTTATGACGGGCTTCTAATGGCTTTTCTTAGTATTCCGCAGAGCGAAGAGACTAGGGCCGAGCTGAGCCAGATCGCATGGGTACCACGACAGGTTTGTTGATTTACTTGTGTAGCTTGATTCGATTTCTGACCATGTTCGTTCAGATTATTTCCCCGCAGGCGAACAAGCCGGTCATGGGTATTGTCCAGGACACCCTGTGCGGGGTTCGAAAGCTTACCTTGCGCGACACGTTCCTCGACTGGAATTTCGTTCAAAATATTCTCCTGTGGGTGCCCGGTTGGGATGGACAAGTCCCGGTACCGACCATCCTCAAGCCTCAACCCCTCTGGACCGGCAAGCAAATTCTTAGCATGTGCATTCCGGCTGGTATCAACGTCATGCGCTCGCCCGAGAAGGACAAGAAGACCAACCGCGTTCCCTATAACCCTGTCGCGGACGACGGTATCTGCATCGAGAATGGGACCATCATCTACGGCGTCGTCGAGAAGAAGACGGTTGGTGCCTCGCAGGCCGGTCTCATCCACGTCGTGTTCCGCGAGAAGGGCCCCGAGATCTGCCGCGACCTCTTCTCGTCTCTCCAGATGGTGGTGAATTTCTGGCTCCTGCACAACGGCTTTAGTATTGGCATCGGCGACACGATTGCCGACAAGGTTACGATGGCGCACATTACAAACCACATCGAGACCGCGAAGAACAACGTGCTCAAGCTGATCCAAACTGCACAGTACGGCAAGCTGACGGCCGAGCCGGGTATGACGATCCGAGAGTCGTTCGAGAGCCACGTGAACCAGGAGCTGAACCAGGCTCGCGACAAGACCGGTAAAGATGCGCAGGATAGTTTGAAGAACGATAACAACGTCAAGCAGATGGTGGTTGCCGGCTCGAAGGGCTCCTTCATCAACATCTCTCAGATGTCTGGTTGTGTGGGGCAGCAGAGTGTGGAGGGCAAGCGAATTCCGTTTGGGTTCAAGCATCGCACGCTCCCTCACTTCAACAAGGACGATTATTGCGCCGAGTCCCGCGGCTTCGTCGAAAACTCATACCTCCGTGGGCTGACGCCTCAGGAGTTCTTCTTCCACGCCATGGCTGGTCGCGAGGGTTTGATCGATACCGCCGTCAAGACTGCCGAGACTGGGTATATTCAGCGTCGTCTGGTGAAGGCTATGGAAGACATTGCCGTGTGTTATGACGGGACTGTTCGAAACTCGCTTGGCGACATCGTTCAGTTTGCTTATGGCGAGGATGGGATGGATGGTGCATTTATCGAGCGACAAAGCGTCGAGCCTTACAGGCTGTCCCATCGTGCATTCGATCGAAAGTACCGTGTCGATGTTCTCGAGGCCGGTAGCGGGTTCTCTCCAAATACGCTTCAAGTTGGATTGGACGCCTCCTCGCCCGAGCTCCAATACAAGCTCGACAACGAGTTCGCGCAGCTCACGCAGGACCGCAAGATGCTCCGCGAGTTTATCTTCCAGACTGCCGATCCTAACCAGCCGCACTATCTCCCCGTCAACCTTCGTCGCATCATCGAAAACGCACAGCAGATCTTCCACATTGACCGTCGCAAGCCGAGCGACCTCGAGCCGGCGTATATCATCGACGAGATCGCAGCGATTAGCACCCGCCTTGTCGTCGTTCGTGGCGCTGACCCCATCAGCTTGGAGTCTCAGGCCAACGCGACCATGCTCTTTAACATGCACCTTCGCTCTACGTTCGCGACGCGCCCCGTCCTCGAGGAGCTGCATCTTACTCGCCAGGCGTTTGACTGGATCATCGGCGAGGTGGAAACCAAGTTCAACGCGTCGGTTGTCAACCCCGGCGAGATGTGCGGAACTCTGGCAGCGCAGTCCATCGGAGAGCCCGCGACGCAGATGACGCTCAATACTTTCCATTATGCCGGTGTCTCGAGTAAGAACGTCACTCTCGGTGTGCCGCGTCTGAAGGAAATTATCAACGTCGCAACGAACATCAAAACGCCGTCCCTCTCCGTCTATCTCCACCCCGAGTATGCCAAGGACAAGCTCAGGGCTAAGAGTGTTCAAACCGAGCTCGCGCACACGACCCTCCGTACGATCACCGCTGCGACCGAAATCATCTACGATCCTGACCCAACGAACACCATTATCGATGAGGACCGTGACTTTGTCGAGACCTTCTTCGCTATCCCGGACGAGAACAACGAGCGCACGCTGTCTCAGCAGTCACCGTGGGTCCTGCGTATCGAGCTTGATCGTGTCAAGGTCCTCGACAAGAAGCTCGAGATGAGTTACATCGCCGACCGCATCGAGCAGGCCTTCTTCCCAGACATGAAAGTCATCCCCTCTGACGACAACTCCGAGAAGCTCATCCTTCGTTGCCGACCGATTGTCATGAGCGACAAGGACGATGATGCGCAGGATCACTCGGAGGAGGATATCTTCATTCGTCAAATCGAGCATAACATGTTGGACTCGGTCACCCTGCGCGGTATCAAAGGCATCCGTCGTGTGTTCATGGTGGAGCATGACAAGCCGCTGATCGACGCCGCCGGAGAGTTGCAGCCTCGTGCGATGAAGGAGTGGGTGCTCGAGACGGACGGTGTTAACCTGAAGAACGTGCTGAGCATTGATGGTGTTGATTTCAAGCGCACCTACTCCAACAAGTGCCCCGAGATTTTCGAAGTTCTGGGTATCGAGGCAGCGCGCGCGGCTTTGCTGAGGGAGTTGCGAAACGTCATCGAGTTCGACGGTTCCTACGTCAATTATCGCCATCTCGCTCTGCTTTGTGATCTGATGACGAACCGTGGCACGCTTATGGCTATCACCCGTCACGGAATCAATCGCGCCGACACTGGTGCTCTCATGCGTTGCTCGTTCGAGGAGACTGTCGAAATTCTGATGGAGGCGGCTGCGGTTGGCGAGAAGGATGATTGCTACGGCGTTGCGGAGAACGTGTTGTTCGGACAGATGGCGCCTATGGGCACTGGCTCGTTCGACGTCGCGCTTGACGTTGACATGCTCAAGGACGTGATCGTCGATCAACGACTCCCAGTTCAGAACATGCTCGCGTCCCAGATGAATGGCGGGATGACTCCTGCAGGCCCTCTCGCGATGACGCCGTACGACTCCTCGTCGCCGATGCAAGCAGAGGCTTGGAGGGCCGAGGGCGCGGCGTTCTCCCCGCTCGCGACCAACTCGGACGAGGCCACGTCGGGCTTTCCCTTCATTCCGTTCGGCCAGAGCCCGATGGGCCCCGACTCGCGCTTCGGTGGCTACTCGCCCGCGTCCCCGGGTTATTCGCCCACGTCGCCGTTCATGCCTACCTCGCCGATGGCTACGATGACTTCGCCTTATGGTGCTTCGCCATTCGGTGCAACGTCTCCTTATGCGGCTTCGCCTGCGTACTCGCCCACGTCGCCGAACATGAACTTGACCTCGCCGTCGTACAGCCCAACGTCGCCTCAGTATTCGCCCACGTCGCCTTCGTACAGTCCTACTTGTGAGTTTAACCCAAATATCGATTGCTCTAATGACTAACAAACGATATCCAGCTCCTACTTATTCGCCCACTTCCCCTCGTTATTTCAACACATGTGAGTAATCTCATCGACGTTGACATATGCCATTCTAACATGTTCTATAAGCGCCAACATTCAGCCCAGCGTCCCCTCGTTATTCGCCCACATCGCCGCGCTACAGCCCTACCTGTAAGTATTACGAGATGATCTACCAGCTTCTAGATCCCTGACCGTCATTTAGCCCCTATGCAAGCGTCACCAACATCTCCTCGAGGGGTGACGTCGCCTCGCTACTGTAAGTGCCACCACATTTGAACTAACCTCGTGTGCTTATCCCTTTATAGCGCCCACGTCTCCGACATACAGCCCTGCATCACCGGCGTACAGTACGTACTTTTCCACACGTTTACTTGTTCGCCTTGGCTAACCTTTGTATTAGCGCCCGTGTCTCCTGCTTATAGTGCGTTCATTTCGATAATTGAATAGACTCGCGCATTGAACTAACCATTACATCAGGTCCGACGTCTCCCGTTTGGTCGCCGCGGTGTAAGTCCCTGATCTCACACTGAACACGAGTACCCGTCTAACTTTGTTTTGCAGCACCCGCACCAGGAGGCCAGCCAGATCAGACGCAGCAGCAGCAGCAGCAGCAGCAGCAGCAGGGTCAAGCCAACGGGCAATCTGCCTGGGGCAGCAGCACGTCGACGTATCAGGCATCGCCGTCATGGAATTAGTGAGTTGACCTAGGTGGAATCGTATTGTTTTCTTGCGCGTATCGTTGTGTCCTTCATTTTCTTCAATATGTTCTATACCTTCCCACACTCAGGGTGTGCAATAAATGTATCTTACCAAGATCCTTGCTGGTGCTGAGCTCCGATGGATTGAATCGAGTTAATGAGATTAAGTAGTAGCGCGTGGCTCAGGGGTTAAGGAATGATAACTCGTGCTGGTGTTCTTGCGTCTAGCACTCTCCTGTGTCACTGGATTCGGATTCGCGCCCGTTCGCCAACTGCCGGTACCATGAACCTCCGAAATTCATTCATTTTTAACAGCCCAGATCCATTTCTATTCGATCTTCAGTGAGATGACGCCCAACTCGCAACTAGCTACTCGCTGCTCACAATTCGGACCTCGTGCCCGATGTTCGCCTCGGGTAACAAATTGAGAAAAAGCAAAATGTTCAATTGATATACCCCCATTTTCATCTGACGTTATATTTATGTCCTACCCCGTCCTCCATCCTAGCCTCAGTCCTCACGTCAAACGCCAAGCCACGAACCCAATCTCGCCGAATTATCTACGCGGTGGCTGTGCACCTTTCTCTCCTCGATACAAATACCCCCGCACCGTTGGCCAAAGTACCCAAAATTCATTGCACCAGAAAAAATAGAGACAGAGACAACAACCCAGCATACTTACAACAACATCAACAGAAAAGAGTCTAGAATCACAAATGTTCAAGAAGGTAGAAAAGCCAACTAAATAGCAAACAAGTGTATCATACATCATCACAATCTGACGGTACTACCCTCCTAATGAGAGGTGGACCAGCTATCGATACTGCACAGCGACGAGCCATAAAAGGGAAAAAAGTAGAATGAGAAGGGAATAAGAAAAACGAAAAAAGGCGAGAATGAGATCAAGGAGATGGGAGAAAATGAAGATAAGATGGGGGAGACAGGAAATGGGAAAAATGAATCAGAACTGTAAGACTGTAATGAGCGTGTGGTTGAACTAGGAAGATATATACGTTAAAGCATAGATTGGGTATTCAGCAATAGCACCCTTTGCAGTCTTCCCTCTGCGCGCTAGTGTCCGTGGTAATAACATCTCGACGGACAACCGCCTCTCTCTCCTCTGCGTCATGGTGGGTGGATGGACGAATCACATCCGCTGCCCACCACCCGCGCCGGCCACTACGCCCCGCACAAGCGCGCCGAGTGTCCTCCCCACAGAACTCGCGCTCGACGACCTCCTCTGCCTCACCGCAGGTCTCCCCCCGGTCCAGCTCCCAGTCACCGGAGGCTGACCGGCCGGCAACTCGTCCGCAAGTGCGAGCGCAACCTGCAACTTCCGCCCTCTCTCCCTCTCCTCCTCTTTCCTCTCTGACAAGAGCGTAGGCGTTCCAGATCGTGGAGTAGGCTCCTCCGAGCCAGGTACAGGACTCAATCGATGGCCTTGATACGACGCTTGCTGCACTTCGAGTAACCTCCGCACAGCAGGTCCAACGACCTCGATTTTGGCTTTCTCCGCACATTTGACAGCGATGACCTCTGCGCATTTCTTCGGGTCCTTTGTCTCTGAACATTTGATTTCGTCCGAAGCGGTAGGAGAGGGCGTATTAGACGACCCGGTTCCTTTAGGAGATCTTTTGCCCGGAGAGCGGGAGCACGGCGAGCGAATGCTCCGGGGAGATATCGGGAGCGGAAACAGCCCTTCCTCATCCGTATCGTCCTCCGTACACACTCGCGGAAGCGGACACGGCAGCGCATGCGGGTGCTTCAACGCCTGAGCAGCACTCGCACCACACCGCCTAGTCGCCAGGGAGCTCGGAGGCGGGGACGCGTTCCTCCTCTGATACGCACTCGAAGACGGTCCAGCTTCCGCCTCGGCCTCACTCGCATCCGCGTCAGACGCCTCAAAGGCTAACATGTCCTCCCATCCAAACGCGCTGTTCGCGCTCGTATCGCGCAGACCCGCTTTCGCCTCTCGTTCTCGCTCGGCTCTGTCCTCTCTTCGCTTCTTCTTCGCGCCCGCGGACCACATGACTGCGCCTTCGAGTTGTGTGCATCTGCTGACGCAGTCGGGGCAGCACTCGCGCAGAGGGATCGTCGTGAATGAAGATGGAGGCGGGAGACTATTCGATCGCGTGGGTGCCCGGACAAGAACAGAAGGTAACGACGAAGGATGCGCGTGCGGTGTCGAATGGGCCGCAGATAACCTCGGACGGGACATCACAATCGGCACAGACGCAGACGTAGACGAGCTCATATTCCCCGCATGCTGCGAATTCGACCGATGCACAAGACACGGGCGCAACACCGCAGGCGCACACGGCGGCGCCTCACACGGAATATGCTTCATCCTCCTCCCAAGTCTGCAAACCCGCCCAGCTCAGCAACTCGAAATTACGTCTTTTACGAAATAAAAAAATGGACATACCCAGGGAGGCGGACGCCTAACAACGGAGCGCTCTGCTCGCGATCGGGATCAGACACCCGCCGCTTTGTGCTCCACGCACCGACGCCTAGCATGCGCGCTGCCAGACCGGGAGACTTGATAGGCGTATCGGGGATGATGAGGCACGTATCGTGGAAGCGCACATGTGCGGGGCAGTCGTCCTGGTCCGACTTGGTGTTGGACGGTGTAGGGCTATGGCTTGGACTGGTCGTCTGCGGGAGCTCGAGCGTGACCCATCCGTTTGGAGACGAGTCGGACGCGGACAGTATGGAGCGCGAGAGGGAGGGAACGGGGGACATTGCGTCTGTTGGAGACGTCGGGGCGCTAGAGCTGTTGGTCGCAAGAAGCGAGTCGAGGACGAGCCCCGGGTGGGCGGCGCGGATGGCGTCGAGCATGGGGAAGTCGGGTAGGGTGTATGCAGGGGGGAACGGGGAGCTGTCAGTGCTGGAGCGTACTTAAGGCAGACAACGAGGTTCAGGTACCCCACAGACCCGCACGTGACGCCACCTCAGGGTGTTCCGCCACCATTGCCAAACCCGTTGGTTCTATTTCATAGCGGTCTCCAATGCACTCACGTTGACTCGCAGTGTGAAGTCATTCTTGTCGTGCAGTACGTAGCAGATGCGCTCAACAAGAGCCGCCCCACCGTACAGGCGGTGACCTCAGAGTTCCGGCCAATGCCCCATCCGGACGGCTGGGCACTAAAACTTGGCGCTGGCACCATCAATAGATACACCCAAGAACATCGTTCGATTCTTCGCACCCACGCGTCGGAACCACCCAACCCTTGTCCGACTCTCAACATCGTCGTGCGACCACACCGCCCAACGTCAATATAGCGTGCTCTGTCAACCTAGCACGCTCTCTCAAGTAGCTGCGCACGAGCCCCGTATCTGCATGTCCTCGGTCGCACCATACTAGTCGACAGCGCATGGCTGTACCTATCGCGTTGTCGTGATACCCACACCGAAGCGCAATCGAGCTCAAGATTCACCCGATGGAGCGAGAACACCCTTTCTGTCAAACGCGCCTCCTTCTTCATTCCCACTGTGTACATCAGCTCTTCTTCCACTCACAGCTCTTCATTCCACGGCCTCTCGCCTATTTCATCCCTTACGTTGTTGCGCGCGGTGAGCGCGTCGCGCCTTATGCAACCAAAAAATCAACATTCCCGCCCATCGCCATCGTAACATCTACAAATAACACCGCCAAAAATATTTAAATTTATCCTTCCACGCTAGCCTAGGCCCTGGCCGATCAACCTAACTCGGGCAAATCACTCAACTGAACAGGTGAGCGCTCTCATGACCACACACACCTGTCAAACACGCCAGGCTTTGTAGTTCGAATAATTAGACCATAAATACAATATCATATTCTGTATTGCCCTACCGCACCGGACCGCCTCGGACCTCATCCGTGCGCCCCAACTGGATTCTATACCAAAGCGCGTTCAGCCACAGTCGATCCAGTCGACCTGTCAGTCCGTTGATCCACCGACCATCCCCCTTCACATGCGCACCGCCCAATCCGATCCTTGGCGCTCAAGTTTCAGCTCCTTCCCATCCCCATCCACACAGTCCAATCACCTTATCCTCTTATCCCCGCCCAACTCGCTCCCAATCCAACCCCTCCCACCTCCCACATTCCGCAACATTCCACAAGGCCCCTATCTGCCCGCCCTCATCTGATTGTACGTTCCAATCCCGCACCGCACTCGATTCTCCCGCAGCATGGTCGATTATTCCAATTCGATCTGGGGCGAAAATCAGGCACTGAGATCGTATGGCGCACGAGCGAGCGATAATGGAAGGTCTAGATGCGGTGGCGTGCATATACTTAGCCGACGCTTGACTTGTAGCGTGGAGTCTCGCGTTCTGTATAGGAAGCTGGTGTACGATACGAAGTTTTGCGTACCTGGGCTGAGGCGGCTTTATGTTGGCGCCGGTTACTGCGTCGGGTAAATACGTTAGAGCGGTGCTGTGCAAATGTGTTATGGTCAAGTTATTCGCTCAATGGATAATTGTCATTTTAGGTAAATTAGGCGGTCTTTTAACGCTCGGAAATCACACTTATTTTCGGATGAGCTTTGCTCCGAAAACAAATTTGTGGTTCAAAAGCAATCTATACGCGTATGGAAAAATCAGGCTGGATAGCACGATGTATGCTAACATGAAAGGAGGAGAGTAACACATGCAATACGGATAGGTCAATTGAGGAAAGAAAAGGGAAGCGAGGCAAGAGCTGTACACAGGGAATATCATGAAGACTTCTCAATATGTGGGTATACTAAAACGACCACTCCGTGTTCCTCTCCAAAGCCAGGCCTCAACTTCGTGGGGTGGCATAGGCAACGTATTGACCATACATGTATATATTTCCAGATGCTACACGGCTTTCATTAGTGAAGTTATGGTAAGTTAGATCGGGATTGGAGAGGAACTACTAGCGCTCGCACATTCAGCTTGGGTTTAACGTAGCTTCCGCTACGGCCGTCATTCCTATTGCTTCTAACAGACAGAAAGCAAGTAAAACCTGTCCAGCGCCAGTGTATACATGCGACTGGGGAAGTCGTTTTAGCATTGAGTATTGCAGCGCTCCATTCTGGCAGAAATATCTCTCTATTCAGGGGCAGGAATGGTCACACGCTCCTCGGATAATTAAACCGACATCTCATGCCATAAATCACTCTCGCTGGCTCGAAGTGGCATGGGAAGTGAATATGTGTCTGAATGATATAACAATGTCGATTTTTGGACAAATTTCGGCTCGATATAGGACATCACGTGACCGTTCGTCTAATGACATGCCCCTCAATACCTGTGTCTGTTGCTCTCCTGGGTTACTCTATTTGCAGGACTTGTGTACCGATTTGTGTGCGGGAAACTTGTAGCAGCTGTTCTAGCACCGTTTGACAGGCTTGCTTCCCCCTTTCCCTAATTTCGTGGGTGGGACCGACATGTTGTACGGCTTCCATCTTGCGAAAACTTGTTTACTGGGCCTTCGAGCTTAGACCTAGATTCTGGTGTTCTCCTGAGTCTGCATCATCTCAAATTTACTGTCGGCGGATTCCATGATCATGATCTCCCTTCATCTTGGTTGAACAAGCAAACTACGGCCGTATCTTGACTCTATAACACGCTTCAGTAGATCAGCTGGTTATGCTGACAGCGTCACTTGATCCTTGAGACTAAACCCGCCTGGCCAGTGCCTCAATGGTAACTCGGCGGCGATAGGGGCAACGATCCGCCCTGCTCATATATACACAAATGTCTATTGAGCACAAAATAAGGTCTCGCACACTGAGATGGTAAATACGTTTGGTATAGCTCGGTCGGTAGGTTTAGAACTTGGAGATATCATGCTACGTCGGTATTCATTTGGCTATGAAACATTCGATTTTAATAGCCATCCAGATCGTGAGTCTGCTACCTTCGATGCATAGCAACTTTATCAGCTGGGTGCTTAACTTGGGCTTAAGATTAAGTGTAGTAAGACGGGATGCCGAAACGCCGGTCCGGCCCTCTTTAACGCCTGTTATGCAGGTGATGTGTTCATCTGCGGCGCGTCTCAGATACTTAGGGGTTATATGTCTGACAAGCTAACGGAACCTAGCACTTGGAGGGTCGGTACCAAGCGTAGATTGAATTAGAGTGCGAGCGACATGTTGTACGGCAGAGAAAGAAGGGATTGACTGGTAGTTGTTCTGACTTCTAACGCAAGCAGATGTATTATACCTGTATACGGCTATCAAATATCAGCAGGTACCCTCGAGGCAAGTGATGGCAATGAGGTTTAGCATGCATGTATCCACCATGCATGTATGCTGCCTTTCCGCTATTTATTTCACTCAACGCCTATACTTGCGGGGTACGCAGCACACATCTGGCATGTAGTCAATCTAATAGACTCGCCACCACACGCCTGCAAAATATGGCATCTGCTGCGGAGAGTGGTCCCATCAGATTGTTGGTTCAAGAAGAAGATTCGGGCAACTGGTAAGGGGATGGGCAGGTGGTATAAACTGAAGCAAGTGCTTCACTTGCGGCTGAGTTGTGTCAAAATCGCACTCCACTCGTCTCAGGGACTTTCAGTCGAGCGCGCAAAGGTGGGCCTAAATTAAATACATATATGATGGTCCCTCTCTCAAGGGCGGCGGCATTCTCGATGTCTTATCCATTTGGCGCTCATGCCAGTGGCGGGAACGATTAGCTATATTATTGACGTGCTTGGTAGATCGGTTAGCCAAGCTGGCAGCGGCTGTTTTGTAGACGCCCTGTGGAGCAACTGAATTAGCACGTGCAAACCGCAAGGCAAGCAGTCTTACACGTTTTTTTTCTACTAACAGGCGTTAGTAGAGGATAAAATATCAAAGTGGTACTGAAAACAAATAACCCCTCCCTCCCGAAAACCAATCGTCTCGTGGTAAAAATGCGCATATAAAGTATTGCATGGGCTACAGTGCATATCTTACATCGTCAATAGGGGATTCAACTTCTCGCCTAGGCAAACATCAAATGCGCTCCAATTTGGAGGCAGATCATGTTCATGTATGCTATACTTCGAACTCGAGATACAACATGCGTCAGAGGGCATTTACCCTAACTGATGGTCTGAAGTATCCATTTCAGTTTGTTATTTTCTCGTTGGTGAGTGACGCTGGACCTACCAGGATCGGGGGGTCTGCGTTGTCAAGATTAATGATCGCATTTATTTTGGCGTTGCGTGGACTCGAGCCCACTCCTACCACTTG
>MU132162.1:6389-20311 GCA_015039395.1 Ceratobasidium sp. AG-I | reverse complement strand
GAACGAAGATAGTATCGTCTTGACATAGTTTACTTGATGTAAGAGTGTCGCGAGTGCTATGGAGATATTACCAGCACCTTATGTTATTTTCCCTACCGGAGGCAATTTTTAGGGGCGTTTGGAGGAGGCGATCATGGGCTCGATTATGGATTTTAATTTGGTCTAAAATCGACGGCAAAAGCGCCCAGATTCTGCTAATCCGAAGCCCTCATGTCGGGGATTGGCAGACACCGTTGCCCATCACAGGGGGAGGGAATGAAATTCCAGGCTGTTCGTGAAGATATTCCCCGCATGGGACTGAGTAGGGAACTCTGGCCGGTGGTCTAGCCGATGTAGTGTTCCCAGGGAGCAGTATTCTGCATCCTGGCCCAATTCGCTCAGCGAGTCGAATGGACGAAAAAGCTCCACTAGCTGGGCAAATTTGAACCACAGTGCTGAGATTGTGAAGTGGTAACCGACCTGTAAATCGAAAGGGTGAAGCGCTTGAGTTTCGACTGTGGAGCTCCATTAAACATACACATAGGGTTTAGTGAGGTCTGCTTGAGCCTCACAGAGTAGATGACCTACATTGAAAGGACTGGAGGGCCCAGATCGCTCGTTTTCGGGGGTTTAATGAGGTATAAGGCTGAGTGCCAAGTGCTCTCACAATATTGGATACTTTAAATATTATGAATTCTTGGGGCGTGTTGATGCCAACGATGAATTGCTAGCCGGAGCATGCTGCCGACACACTAAGATTTGGGATGGCGCGCAATGCGTCTCCTCTCTGACACCTTCGAATGATGAACAGTGTCATTTGGACGGGTAAATTTTCGTGGGCAAGCTTCATATCATTGACGCGATAACCGTACCGATAGTACCTGACTCTAGGACTCACAAACTCCACAAAACGGAATTGCGCCAAGCACTTCAGCGGGACTCTCAAGGAAGAGTATTCTAAGTCTTTGGACTCAGTCAAAAATTACATTTATCCCGGTGCTCCGGAGGGCCACAGAAGAGGGTGGGTGGCTCGGGGACACCGGGGTACGCTTGGGCGGGTTGGAGGAGGGGGGGGGATCTCACCCCCTTCCGCAGCCCTCCGGAGCAACACAATTCACTGAATGATCTGTTACGGGATATTATCTGAGTCAAAGGTAGAATGTTCAGCTGCACCAGTGGAAATGATTATCAAATATTGACTCCAGGAGCTGGTTGTGTTTCATAGATATAAGATTTGTGCATTTCATTCCTTGAGGCATGCATGATTACTCTGGGACGAAATCACACGCGGCAAATCGGTTTGGATGGGGTCGTGTTCGAAATCTGCTCATCGTATATAGCAAGTTACAAGAGGGGTCTATATATGCGCAACAGTAAATGTTATGTAATACATTGGGGTGCGAAACCAAGACCCACCATCTCAAATCTAGCATCCCCGGGCCATATTTGAAGTACTGGCGGTCTAGGCTTGGCTGTAGTTATAGGTACAGTTGTAGTTAAAACTTCGAACCTCTCCTGCAGAGATGAAAAGTGTATGTGTTTGCAAAATTGGCAACATTGGTTATTACTCCCATCGTCCAACCTTGAGCGAGGGTTCAACATGGAAACGATAAATTTGGATTCCATTATAGCGCGATACAATGACCAAGTGTGTGTCATTCTTTTAACAGCTATGTCAACTACACTCCTTGACCACCCTGTTCGAGGGGGTTCGTTTGTAATTTTGACTGGCACGCTCAGGGAGATTGGCCTGACGCTAATTATTCGGGACTCTGCTACTACTTCGTCTACTTAATTGAATGGTGCTACAAATAACTAGTAGGAATTTACCCCTTCGCCTATCAAAGTTTAGTCCCAAAATTTGATTCTCTACCACAACCTAATCTTCTTTCGGTGGAAGCCACAGAACCGTCCACCGAGCATAAAATAAGGTCTCGCACATTGAACCGGCACGCTTGGTATAACATAGTTAGTAGGCTTAGAACCTAAGGGTATCGTGCTGCACCGGTATTCATCCGGCCGTGAGCGGCTCGATTTCAATAGCCATCAAGATGATGAGTCTACTACCTTAATGTCCGGCAAATCTGGTTGGATGCTTACCTTGAGCTTAAAGTTGCATTATGGTGGGGATGCTCAAACGTCGGTCTAACCTTCTTTATCACCTGTTGTGCAGGTGTTGCGTCGCGTTTCAGATGCTTAGAGCTTGAAAGACTTATAATTTAATAAAATTAAGTGCTCGTGCAGTCGATCCAAGTATAGATTAGATTTGAGTGCGAGCAACGTGTCATACGGCGAATAAGATAAGAACTTTCTCATAGTCGCTCTGACTTGTACACATGCAGATATAGCATATCGGTATTCGGCTATCAAATACTAGCACGTGAGGTGGTTTTGGGGATGGGGATAACACGCTTAATAGAATGCATGTTGCCTGTTCGGCATACGTGTGGTCAGTAGCCAGTCTGATAGACTCTCTACAGCGACATTCGAACAGCAGTGAAGTATGAAATCTGCTACAGAGGGTGATCCTATCTAATTGTTGGGTTTTAGAGAGAGGAGCCGAGTAGGCAGTAGAAATTTAAGCAAACGTTGTGGAGAAGTCGCACCAAGACTGCACTCTTCCACCACTCATGGCTCTTTATTCCACGACCTCTCGCCTATTTCATCCCTTACGTTGTTGCGCGCGACGAGCGTGTCTCGCCTGATTCAACTAAAAACTCAACATTCCTGCCCATCGCTATCGTAACACCTATAAATAACACCGCTAAAATATTTAATTTTATCCTTCCACGTTAGGCTAGGCCTGACCGATCAACCTAACTCGGGCAAATCACTCAACTGAACAGGTGAGCGCTCCCATGACCACCCACACCTGTCAAACACGCCAGACTTTGTAGTTTGAACAATTAGACCATAAATACAATATCATATTCTGTATTGCCCTACCGCACCGGATCGCCTCGGACCTCATCCGTGCGCCCCAACTGGATTCTATACCAAAGCGCGTTCAGCCACAGTCGATCCAGTCGACCTGTCAGTCCGTTGATCCACCGACCATCCCCCTTCACATGCGCACTGCCCAATCCGATCCTTGACGCTCCCATCCAAACGCCTTCCTATCTCCCGTCCAAGTGGCGTGCATATAGCCGACGCTTGCTCGCGTCTAGACTGGTGTGCTGGAGCGTTGCGCTTATGCCCGGGCGTAGTGCAGCATGGTTAGTTTGGAACGCTTATGTGCGAGGTGTAGCTACGGTATTACGCAGGAACGAAAACGGATGTGATATCATTATCGAAATGAAATAAAGTCTGAAATTACAATCGAACCCCTTGACTTGTATATACGTGGTGAAGATTAAATCGGGTACGGGATGAGCAATAAGCGCGTACAAATTCAACTCCGAGGCGAGGCTTTGGTCTGCAGAGTGTGAAGGGAACAGAAGGCTGACAACACGGGTTGGGGCGCGTGAGCGCTTAGAGCTCTGGGGCGTCTAGGTCCCCGAGGGCACGTACATGCGAGCGCCATTATTCTAGGGTATGACTGTTGGGCTTATGTTTATCACGTAATTATGCACGCGCTTGTCAGCCTATGGCACGTGATATATGACTTTTACGGTCTTGTCTTCAACAACTGCACTTAGTTGGCGCTTGGGGTTGTAAAATCTTGTTTTGTGTCCGACTCTGATTATGAATGTCTTCAAGGACTTTTACTTGAGAATATACTCTGGTGGTCTATCTCACTTTCATTAATGCGCTTACTTTCTTCCTGCTTATTTGTGTGATCTGGATGAATAGCAGGCGTATAATACAGCTAACTTGTGCATACTACGACTGATACTTGGAATTGAATCTTTTGAGCTTGTCTCTCGAGCAGTGAGGCTACACTATCCCAGACAACTCTATCTTCGTCCGGCAGGCAGTCTGTATATCTACTGGGTCCAGTTTACGTTCCGACGCAGCGACTAATAACATGCTCAGTTCTTTGGCGCCCTATTGCAGGTGGCTCACGTTCAACACTTCTCTCATCTGGTGAGGCAGTTTATTCTAGATCTTGACTGTCCAAAATGCTCATGCCGAGATCCGCTAGCTCCAAAAGTGTTGTTCGATCTTTGAGACTAAATACGCTTAAACAGCGAATTGATTCGGCCGCAACTCAGCAACTTACCTTGCGAAGCTGTGGTCTCCTCGACAGGGGTATAGGTTTGTATTCTTGTGATCCACCGTAAGAGCAAAGTTCTCTACTGAATGCAAAATAAGGTCGTGTAACTTTAATAGGGCCGGCAAGTTTCATCGCCTCGATCATTCAACCCAAAGCCTAAAATCCCCGAGCCACCTGGAAGTTGATCTTCGTTTGGCTATATATTGTCTCTTTTCGGGAATGATTTGCGCTAATCAACAACTCAAACTTAAGATATGTCTCAACTTGGGCTTACGAAACATACAGCCAGGTGGGTGCGGTGATGTAAACTACCTACAATACGTTTGAAGCACTGGCTGCTGCCGCGCCCTGAATCTAGGGAGACAGGCAGTCTCACAAACAACTAATATTTAATTCCCACATAGTGATGTAAAGCATGGTGTGAGCCAGACAAGCGTAAAGGGTAAAGAGATAAAGCTCGCTTCAGCATGAGGGATGATGGGATAAAATACTTCTATCATGTCGGGCATGAGGCAACCTCGGGGAAGCCTCGATGGTCACAACATATCAACAATAGGTAGCAACGGCCCGCGTGAATGCGGCTCTGCACCACCTAAATGCTTGCGGTCAGGCATGCGGCAAACGTCTGTTCACACGGTTACTTGATGTCACTATTCGGTCAGATGGCCGCATATGATCCGTATCATTCAGAAAGGCCTTGTCAGGTGCGGCAGACTCCAGGAACGGGTGAGATTTTCGAGCAAATGGATCTGGGTCAAACTTACATGGTGGTAGGATCCCAGCCGCTTTTGAACCGATGAAGGCACAGTTGAGTTGGACCGCGTACATATAGGAGGTCTCCCTTCCTCGGGGTTTGCGACACCACCGAACGATATGAGTTCTACAGTGAACTTTAACACAAGCGCTACACAAAAGCACGGCAGGTGTTGTCAGCATAGGGGTATGCAACAGAGGGTTAATCAAGAAGTACGTTATTTAGCTTGTTGAGCGCCTTTCAGGGTCATATTCAATCGAACACGCGTGGGACAGGAGGCAATATAACTAAAAGGCGCGGCGCGCTAAAAATCCTAAATAGCTACGTGGCCGCAGAGCATTTTTACACTTCATACTTCAACAAAGGACATCTCGACTTATTTTCTACATATCAGGCGCCAATGTACTTGAACAGCGTACTTTTCGAGGCAATTTGTTCTATCCAATGGTCTAGACAATTTTTCAAAACCATAACTTCGTTGCTAACAAGCAGCATTGAACTGACCAAGATCGCAGGCTCTGCATCCTCTAGCTGGACAATAGCATTTATTTTTGCATTTCGTGGGCTGGAGCCAGTTCCAGTCACCTGTGATATTAACCTCCCATCGACTGGATTCAGTGAATGTCGAAGTCTATCAAACGCTGTAGCTGAGGGCACTCACGTTCAAGTTGAGCAGCGTACTGATTCTCGCGACGCATGATGTTCCACACCGTGGTGCGATGGGATCGTTGCCTCCATGTCTCAAATTCTTGGAGCCAATTGACTTCGTTGTCAGGCGATACCGCTGGGCGAAGGGAGTAGCGTCTTGCCATAATTGTACCTGATGTTTGAACTTCGTGAAGTAAGTGAACCAGAGCAGAAATGTCAGTGCAATAGGAGGTGCTGCTGGGCGCCTGGGAATAAGTACTGTACGTTGACAGGGACAGAAAGACGCCGGGCTGGGATGAGCACATGCATGTACGCCTATCTCAGGGGAGCAACTATCAAAAACCCTCCGGGAAAATAGCGCACATACGCGTGTGATCCCTTCGGCGGCAGAAGAAATGCGCGGTTCATAGGCAGGATGAACCCAGCGTCGAGCGCTGAGTTGAAAGCATATTATCCACGTGTTGTCTTGTTGGGGATGCCCGCTGTTTCCGGGGGAATTGTGCTCCGTCCTTCAGACTACGCCGCTTAGGTTCTAGGCATAACACATAACAGCACACGTACCAGTCTCTAAAACGCCGGCCATTGTACTTGGAGCGCTGGGTAATGAATTGTACCAGAAATTATGAGAGGAGAGTAGTTAGATTCCAACTCTATGCCGCCTTTGAGTTTATACCTGCGTCTGGCTGGGTGGTTCAATTTGCAACATGCAGGTCGCCTACATAGGAGTTCGTTACAACGACCTGGTCTGCCATATTTCTGGGGTCGGTTGATGTACGAAGGAGCAAGGTAAGGGCTAGAACAACGTTAAAGTCATTTAATATAGCTAGCCCGATGTGCCTTTAACGTATAATAGTTGGGGGTGCCATGGTTCAGTTCCACTGCCATCAAATGATGTCCATTTGATGTGCAAGGCTGAATGAGATTTGGGGGTACGGGCTGCTATTATCCTAAATCTGATAACCCCAGCGGACGCAGTGATGTTGCTTGACTTCAGAGCACATACTGTAAACGCTACGTATATTAGGCAGCGTCTAGATGGCTTGCCCAGATCCTCAAGAACCGGGGGTACTGCGTGTGGTGCGCTTACTATGGGGTAGCTACCCAACCTACCCAACTCGGCGGTGGCCATAATTCAGACACCATAATTAGAATGATTAGAGGAACCTAGGTTCTGCGTCAATAAATAGGCCGGTACTCATAACCACCGTAGGTTCCACGATCATATATTGGCAAGTACCGAGAGAAGCTCACGAGCACTGAGTTCATAAGAGAGTTCGCGATTGTATGAGTAACTGACTTTACTCATATTTTTAATCCAGAAGCCTGGGCAGGTGTTCAGGCAGAGGGAGCTGGCAAGGTTGGTGGCAAATCACAAATTAATTGCTATGCGTTCGGTCTCGATCTCTCTCATGCATATCAGGTCTTATAGCATGTTCGTAGGCCCTCCGTGTGATGGGGTTATACGAGACTCTACTATATATTTATTATACTAGATTTCACGATGTTCTACAGGCGACCGTGAAGCAAACCTAGTGAAAGTAAGCACGTTTGGGGTAAGAACAACTTCCAAAAAGACCCACGTCAAAACCCATATATCGCAGTGGAAAGGGGACAAAAGATACGCAGTATACCGTACTATATTCAGAAGGTTGCTAGAATCAAGCACAAATCTGAATGAAAAATCGCTCAATTAACTTCCTAAATTTGTATTAAAAATAGCCCACATACGGCTCATCAAATTATAGTAAACTTTTCTACGTTGCATCCTAAAAATCACCTTTTAATGTTATGAAAGGAGCCATAAAATAGCTGCCAAAATCAATGGCGAATTTCTACACGCTTGACTCCCTTAGAGGTTATAGTATCAGCAGTTCGAAACGCTATCATTTGATGGAGCGCGTTTGTCGGCTGGTGAGACCACGCAATCGACGCCGATAATATGGCGCATGAGTAAAACTTCAGAGCGAGTGGCATGGCTTTTCTGTTGGTTTCAGGAACTGGTAGACTGCACACACTTTTAAATGCGTTAACTTATCACTCGATGCAAACTGAACCCAAACGATGGCAATATATCCAATACAAGTTGAAACTATGCAACCGAATCTCCAAAAACTCCTTATCAAATAGCAGTTCTTAAATTGATTCAACAAAGTCGATATATGCGTGCAAAGCTCACATAAGTGTCTGTTACGTAACTACCTCATCTGGACTAAATCCCACGGTGTCTCAACCCTGACGCTGCCAGGCCAACTTTGAAGTGTTGGCGGCCTAGACCTGGTTGTTTGGGTGCTGGCGCTGCTTAAGCATTGAACGTATCTGATAGAGATGCAAAAGGTAAGTGGCCCCAAAGGTCGCGACGTTGGTCACTAATCTAAAAATCCTGCTAGGTGGGTCAGTTTAGATAGGTTTGTGCCGAGATACTGAAAATCATGTGCTGTAGGCTCATACTATATAGTAATCTACTAAAGAAACCAAAACGACCGGTCGTATTGTTCTTATTTGGCAGGAAACAATAGCTACTGAAACCACCAACAGGATATATACGTATGCGCGACCAGAAGCATAACGCAGACAATCAAGGATTATGCAATCGTCGAGCCAGGAGCAAGGACGCACTGTTTCGAACACTGTCATTCCGAGGCCGAGTGTTCTGGAATTGCCTACATAGGTCTTGGCGCTACTTAAATTTTGAGCTTCTCTTGTGGAGATCTAGACCTGTGTATGTATTCCGGTGATCTATCGTAAGAGCCAAATTGTTTACTGGGTGCGAAATTGGGTCGTACAGCCTTAATCGAACTAGTCGATGAAAAATAAAAAATCTGGGAAAAGTGGATGAAGTACTTCCACCTGCCGTTATCAAACTTCGGCCTGATGTGAGGTAGCCTCGGAGAAATCCCAGTGACCATAGCATTAGCACTAATAGGTGAAAAGGACCCGTATGAGTAAGGCTTTGTGTCACCTAAACCTTCATCAACTAGCTGCAGTAAACGCCCATTCATATGGTCATCTGTTATCAACATTTGCCAGACAACCGTAATATGATCCGTGTCATTCAGGGAGGTCTTTTCAGGTATTGAGGATTTCAGGAAGAAGCACCGAAGGAGCGAAAAACTAAAGAAAACAGAGCTAGGCTAAACTCGCACAGTGGTAGGATTCCGGCCGCTTTTGAATCGGTGAAGTCAGAACTCGGTGTGAATACATATCAAAAGCTTCCCTTCCTGAGGATTGCAATACAACTGAGAGACAGCAACCTTCAGCGCAAGCGCCACCCAAAAGTATAATAGGCTTTGATAATATGTGGTTATGCAATAAAAGGATCAATCAAGAAGTACGCTATTTGACTGATTGGCATCATGTTGAATCAGATTTGGCGCGCGCTAATAACCTTAGACAGCTGGACATGTAGTATGGGGCCCACAGAGCATTTTTTATACTTCAGACTTCAATAGCACACATATAGACATATTATATACATATCGGGCACAATCATATTTCAACCGCGTACTTTCCAAAGCGTCTTGTCCTATCCAATGGTCTGAACAAAATTTTGGAATTGTGATTTTGTTGCTAACAACTAGCATTAGACTAACCAAGATAGCAGGGTCTGCATCCTCCAGCTGAATGATAGCGTTTATTTTTGCACTTCGTGGGCTGGGGCCAATTCCGGTCACATGTGTTACTAATTTCCCATCCACTGAATCCGATGAGCGTCGAAATCTATCAAATAGTATACTTGGGTGCGGCCGAAAAGTGTGCTCACGTTTAACCTGGGCAGCAAATTGGTTCTCTCGACGAATGATATCCCACACAACGGTACGATGACATCGTTGCATCCATGTATCGAATTCCTGGAGCCAGTTAATTTCATTGTCGGGAGTGGCCGGTGGACGGAGGGAGTAACGTTGTGTCATAATTGTACTTGGATTAAAAACTCAAGGGCACCTAAGAACAAGCAGACAGGTGGTGAGCCTCGCATTTATAGCACTTTTCAGAAAGGCATGTAGGCGGCGCCTATGAAATTAAACAATCCCCCTGGGAGACTCATCACAACCCCAGAAATCAACGAATCGCAACGAGATATATTCATTCGGAGTTTTGCGCTTCAAGCGCAAGGCACAGTACCAGAATTGGGGCCAAATTCCCAATCTTGGAAAATCGACCCCTTTAAATAATGCACCAATATTTACATGGCCTTAAAGACGCAATTTAAAGTACATATATATTATCTCGATCGAGGGAGATTTGAAGTGTTGGTAAATCTTGTGGTCGGGAGGGGGTAGATTAATTAATTTTGAGGTGCTGAGTGCGTGCGTTTTTGAAAAGCGCTGTAAGCACGCCATGATGAGCACACGCGCGCCTATCATAGGAGAACAATTACCAGGGCAAATCCCTGTCTAGTATCGAGCGTACATTACCCGAACATGTGTATTCTATAACGAAACGGTTGACTCCTTGCTTCGGGGTGATTGTGCTCCGGTCTGATCAGCTTCCAGACACTACACATGATCATATTTGTACTAACCTAGGAGCTATGGTACTTGAGGGTTAGAGTGTATAATAATAGACATTTGAGAGAGAATGGGTGTGGTTGAGTTCCAGCACTATATCATCTGGTGTCACAACCTCTTCTAAGATGTTGCGAACGTGTGGTAGACTGACGACGGCAGACATATCTGGTGGCTGGGACGAGTAATAAAGCGAGTTCAAACAGATATGTTGGTGAAGATGATAAGACAGCTAAGCTGAATAGCTGGCGAGTGATAGCTGAGTGGCTTTTGAAGGCCAGATAGAAAAGGGTAAACGACGAGTGTAGAGCAAGCTGGGTAAACCAGGCTTGCTCAGGCTTGAATATATAGACATAGGGTGTACAGCCCAAACACAACAAGAGCATACATCGAGTCAGACTTGCACAGCATAAGGCATGTGGCGAGTCATACAAAACGAGGCAGCGTCTGACTCGCGCTGCGCGCTCATCAGACAAAAGGAAAACACAGCCTAAAGAAGTGACTCAGGTCATGGGCCACGAGAAAACGTACAAGCCACGAGAAAGACCGGGGTGGGTCATGACATCCGGTACGCGCCATATAGATGATCCGGGGAGCAAAATCTCATAAAAAACCAGGTCTGTCACATCTTCTGGGTGTTACAACATGTGAAGGAGCAAGGCGATTGCTAGAACATTGCTTATTCCGTTTAATGCAACTGGACTGAGGGGGTCTCAAAACATACTGAGAATTTAGGCAACATAGTCCATGGTTCAGCTTGCACACCTGCGATTAGTCAGGTAAACCAGACTCCCTCAGAAGGGAGTCTGGGACGGCCTCCTAGTAGCCGATTGGTATCCCTGCTCTGTGCAGGATCAGATGCCATCGATTGGTAGCCGAGCCGTGAATTTGACTGCGAAAGACGCCGCACGATCTTGTGACCTATTCCCACACATCCATGAAATAATATCTGTTGTCTTAGTGAATCGTACACCGTGTCCACAATGTCAGCGAGACTTCAGAAGGAACTAATACCGTGTCTTGAAGGAGGAATAAGCTCGGGAGTGAGTAAGAGCCCTTATATAAACTGAAATCAGCTCTGAAAAGACATCGTAGTCATCGTTTCCCCTTCGCACAAAGCAATGGTACAACGATACTCTGTGCAAAGCCTTGGGATACCAGGCACTGCGACCATATCAAATAACGGGTGTTATGGATCTTTGTAGCGGAAGAGACGTTTTTGCAATCATTCCGACGGGGGGCGGCAAGTCAACCTTGACTCAAGGACCTGTTCTTGCAGATCGAGCAGCAGGTAAAAAATCGATAGGGATCACATTGGTGCCAACAAAGACACTAGCAAATGACCAGGTAATATTCTATTCGCTCCGGGCTATGTACATTCGCTCACAAAAGACAGGCCCGAGCGGCAAACCGTACAGGTTTGTTGCGAGCGCTCGCACTCCACGAAGACGCGCTTAACGCTGCCTCTTGCGAACGCCCACGCCGTGACATATTCAAGGAGATCGAGCGAGGCGACTGGTCGATTGTCTTCCTTGGGCCCGAGATGGTTACCAACCGGAAATTTGGTGAACTCCTACACTCGCAGCAGTTCTGCAGCCAGTTCCGTTATTTCTCAGTTGATGAGGCTCACCTAGTCATTGAGTGGGCTGATTTTCGCTCAGCATTCCTCGACATCCAACGGCTTCGTAACCGGTTCTCTGAAGAGGTTGTCTGGCTTGCTCTAACGGCAACAGCGGAACCCACACGGGAGTTTGGTCAACTTGTAAAATTGCTAGGGTTCAGGCTCACTGAAACAACAGTCTTGCGCTTGCCTGTGGATCGCAAAACCATTACGTATGCTTCGCGTTACCTACAACATACATCGTCGGACACGGAATTCTTGGACCTAGCTTGGGTGATACCTTTAGCGGCAACTCGGGCACACGAGATACCGATCACTGTCATTTTTGCAGACAAATTTGACCAGGTGGATAGAATAATTGCGTACCTCACTCGACTCCTGCCTTCAACCATCGAGAAGCGCGCAAGGCACCAGATCATACAACCAGTCTCGGGAATCATGTCGGTTGAGCACAACACGCAAGCGGTCGAAAGCGTGCGCAGCGGCGGTGATACCCGGGTGCTTGTATGTACCGACACTGGTGCTCTAGGAATTGATCTACCGCAGGTGCAGCAGGTAGCAATACTAGTCGAAAAAGGAGTGTCATATCGAATGCTATGCCAGAAAATGGGGAGAATACGTACCGGAGGCCTCGCGATCCTCTATTTCCATCGCTGGATGAGCTTCACGCGAACAGGCGCAACCGACACAGGCCAAAGAGAAGGAGTCGAACCTGTAATCCTGGATTTTGCGAATTCATCAGTCGAGCGATGCCCTCGTGCTGTTAATATCAGTTACTGGGGAGATCCGCACGAACCGTTTGATGACAAAGAGCGCCCGTGCTGCAATATCCACAGCCCCGACGTGGACAAGAACCATCTTGGCGAAGTTGCAGCAAGGTTGGCAAAGGCAAAGGCGGCAAAAAAGGCCTCTGTGATTTCCATCCGCAGTGATCGCACCCACAAGCCACCAGACGAACTGGTGCTACAACCTATTATACGAAAGATGATCTACAAATGGCGGAGGTTAAATCTTAGGCATATTCAAGGATACGAAACACACATGCCATACTCGGTGATACTCCCAGAGAGTTTGGTCGATCGATTATCAAAAAAGCTTCATTTGTGCACCGACATCGAGCGATTTCGAACCGTAATGGAACGTTGGAGCCGTCTGGAGGAGTGCGGAGAGTCGTTGTTCGAGTTGGTAGAGAAAATTTGGGGCGTATTGGAGTCGGAAGAGGTCGCAGGGATCGTCCAGAGCGCTCAGGACAAGAAGAAATTGGAGAGACAGGCGCGTGCGACTGCGGTGGAAGAGAACACGGCGAGCCCTCCTAATCACGTGACCGCCACGCTCGTCCAACAATCCAGGCAGACAACATCCAAACGACTCAAACCCAGAGTAAAATCGGGAAGGGCGAGCGCAAAGACGGCAAAAAAGCGATAGCCAGTAACTTTCTGAGTGTATTGTCTTAAATTCTTGGTTTGGTATAATGTTTATATGTTATTTTGTACATTATCGAGCTACATTACACTGTCTATTCATACTCTTCGTCATACTCATTCTGCTCCTCGGGTTGCATTGCTGTTAGAAATCCATCTACCATAATTAATGGCTCGGGTGGGATTTCTGTACTTTCGGGCTCGGCTTCGGATGTTTCAAGTGTGGAAAGGACTTCCCCAGTAGTACGCTCAAGAAATGCATCAAGTACGGAAGATTCAAGTCGGTCAAAGCCTGCGCTGAACATATCGGCTGCATTGTGCTCCTGGAAGCGCCCTCGTCGCAAATCGAATGCCCCCTCTCGAAGGTAATGCGATGCGAGTACATTGATGTCTGCGCTGAAATCAGGGCGGCTGGTTCCTCGTGCTGTACGCCCGAGTCCAAGGAACTTCATCATGGTATCGCGAAGCCGCCCTAGCCCTGTGATATTTACAGATACTGCATCACAAAGGAATCGTGAGTCCCACATCTGGAAACCTGCAAAAACCTAGAAAGCTGTATATAGCACCATATAGCATATATAGCAGCTCTAGAATTAGTAGAAAGGTCCCTGATTTATAGCAACATCTAGCAGTATATAGCAGCCATAGCAGCTACATAGCGCTATATAGTGCTAGATAGCGCTATCTAGCAGTATCTAGCAGTATCTAGCAGTATCTAGCAGTATCTAGCAGTATCTAGCTGCTAGCCAAATTATGTCAACCCAGGAAAGGGAATTCTATTAATAGATGCATTTCCAATTTTGATCAATCTCCTGAACTAGCCTGCAGATTTCCATCC
>MU132161.1:445829-463235 GCA_015039395.1 Ceratobasidium sp. AG-I | reverse complement strand
AGGATACCCAAACTACCCAAGAATAGTCCGAGGTCCCCATCGAAAGTCCAGTATCCGGTGTTATACCCGGCTCCGAACACCCGGAAGGTTCAGTCCACTTTCGCGTCTGATGTAGAAGAACAGGAACCTCGGCTCGCGAGTACTTACCAAACGATCCCCCTTGAACTTTATCCACACTTGCACAGGGGTGGATGATTAGATTGCATTGAGATGGAAAAAAATGTTATTGGAGTGATACTTGTTATAGTACCAAGTGACTAAAACGTACTGCTTGGAGGCTACTGGTTCTGTCCCTTTTTCGAGTGATGTACGGACATAATCTCCGATAGCCGAGTTGTATCTATCCTTCGAAGTGTACATGCTGTGCGATTCGACACTGGTGCATGAAAAGTGCAGATTTCTCATGACGGTGAGTTCAAGCGACGCATATATTCAGTAATCGAACTAGGCTTCAGCAGGAGAGTGGAACATGTCGGGGTCGGGAGGACAGGCGTTGCGGGCAGTATGTTCGAGTCATATGCATTGGGATAGAAGCCTCAGAAGACAAGAAGGCAATTACTCGACGATAGCATCGGTTTGTACCTTAAGTGATAGTAAGCAACGTGACCCAAAGGACCCAAAAAAAAGAAACGGAAGGCACAGGCAAATTTAGAGTAGGATCAAGACAAGCGGGATGAGGCAAACTAGAAATTACATGAAAATACGATAAAATTTAAAAAGCGGATGTGAAGTCATCTTAATTTGTTCGGAGTCACAACGAGCCAAACAATTCCCGCCCGCAGATGACCTAATCCCAGGGCGGCAGGGAATTGTCAAGGCAAGTCGTACTATTTATATCTCTGGATTCAATGTCGCCTGTTCATATCATTCCACCTTGCTTTGACGCACGTTTTAAGCGTAGCTGGCCGAATAGGTCCGAACGCCTACAATCTCATAGTCGGGCTCATTATTCTAGAATTATCGTATACCAGATACTACCGCGTATGTCAACACCGTCTCTAAGCGGCCTTGGCGTCCAAAAATACCAGTTCTATCTATATTTCAAGCAGCATATACCCACTTATCAGCGCTGCCCAACTACCTGAATGCTAGCTAATTGGTCCTTCTCAGCTTCTTGCTTCTTCCAACGCACCTCCCGACCACGTGCATACGTCTCACATGCGAGAGCCTCTGCTTCTAAAATGCGTTTACGAAGTATTCTTCCCCGTGCTGAGACGGACTTAGCGAGGGATTGGCTGCTGCGCAGACGTCGTTCAGTTATGTATAGACTTCTCGGCGTGGAGTCAAGCACGTTTCAAACAACGAGACCTATGGCTGTCGGGACTTCTTTACGCCTCTCCACGCATATATAACGCGCCTCTCTGCTTGAATCTGATCATCTAAGGACACCAGCTCGCCTTTGGCTCATCTACTTACTACACTATGCGTACCGCTGCTTTGCTCATTCCTGTGCTTTCGCTCACACCTAGTGCGCTCGCATGGGGCACTCTTGGACATCGTACTGTAGCAGTGGTCGCTCAGAACTACCTCTCTTCGGCGACGAAGACTTGGGTCTCTAACCTACTAGGTGATACGCTAGTGAACATCGCCACATGGGCAGACGACTACCGGTACACGACTGCTGGGGCGTTTAGCGCAAGCTACCACTATATCGACGCTCAGGACAACCCACCGACCAGTTGCTCGGTCAGCTATTCGAGGGACTGTGGGAACGCATGCATCGTTAGTGCCATGTAAGCTTTTTCTCCCTATTTGCTTTATGTACAGATACTAAGTATTTGTGGTTTATGGTAGTACGAACTATGTTAGTCCATTCTCCGTAGCTAGAGTAGGACAACCTAACTCAAATACACCGATTTGTAGACTTCTCGTGTTCAGTCAACCACACTCTCAACTTCGGAGCGCGCCATTGCACTCAAATTTATTGTTCATTTGCTTGGGGATATTACCCAGCCCTTGCACGATGAAAACAAGGCTACCGGCGGTAACGGGATCTCTGTCCTCTGGAACGGCGCCACCACAAACCTTCATAGTGGTATGTTATATGCTTATATGAAACAAGTATCACCAAGCTCACAAAACTCAGTCTGGGACTCCTCTATTGCGGAGAAGTATGTAGGGGGCAACACAGTGGCGTACGCCACCACCTGGGCCAACCAGATTATCGCGAAACTCGCTGCAGGCGGTGCGTATGCTACTTCCAAGGCTTCTTGGCTATCGTGTATCTCGCCCAGTACCGCACAGGTTAGTTTGAAATGTCATTACTGTGTATTTCTTCAGCCCTAAATCGCTGTCCAGACTTGCTCCCTCGCGTGGGCAACAGACGGAAACGCGCTCGTCTGCTCTTACGTGCTTAAGACAGACCCCACCGGCCAGGAATTGACTGGAACTTACTATACTGGTGCATACCCCCTGGTCGAGCAGCAAGTTGCTAAGGGTCAGTTATTATTCTAGTTCTGTGCTGTTGAGGTTTGAACTTTTTGCTATCTTAGGTGGCATCCGTTTGGCCGCATACTTAAACACCATCGTGACTGGGAGCTCCGGGTTCTGAAAGGTTAAGCTGTTTATGCATTAATTACTGTAATTTCGTGTTTCAATATAAAACAAAGGCTTCTGATTGATTAGCATACAACACATAAGTGCCGGTAACTTCTTAATCTAACGGGGGTTTTTTTTCGTCACAGACCAAAACCCCTGGTGGTGTATATTTCTTGGTATTTTTAAATGGTACGTAACACTGTTACTTTCATTCAAAACAACCAGTGTTCAGGCAAAATACTCCTCCCTCCCCGTATGTTCATACGGATCCGAAGCTGAGAAAGACGCAATGACAGTGAACGGGAGAGACCATGATTAGGTTTGTTTGGATCTCCTGTAGGATTGTCATGAGCGGTCTCGTGAACTCATGACTGTATCGGAGTTTGCTGTGTAACTAAGGCGGTCCATTTTATTGAAACCTTTTTGACATCAATCTGTCTAGCCTTTGTTGCCTATGGGCCTAGACTATGGACGAGTCGCCCAGTGTGCTCATCAAGACTCGTGGACGCTGGGCGCTCTTGGATAGTTGTGGTTGATGGAGATCTAAGCGCCTCAAATCTCCAACGCCCACCACTGAACCAACCTTGGTAATTCGCGCTGCATTAACTTGACATGTCAACAACGCCATTTCACAGAAGTTCTCGTTAGGCATAGCTTAGAGCGGCGGCGCAAGCTTATGTGAAAAGATCCATCGGGTACTTTTCTTCGGTTTCAATGGATAGTTATCCGGGCATTTCCAACATATAAACACAATGATCTGCCTTCGAACCGCCAATTCCTTCTATCTACCCTACGACCTCCGGCGGGAACCAGCTCAAGTGACGAGCCTTACCGCCGGTATTTCTGTAATGGGAGCACTCTTTGACTCCTCCGTTGCAACTTTTGCACCCATTGTATTGTTCTTTTTTGGATAGTAAGCGCAGTTCAAATGTCCACTGGCATGGCCGTTCAGATATGCTGCCAATTTACCGGCATTAACGTATCTGCGTACTTTCAACCGTCCTTATATGCGGCCTTGGGCTACTCCGGCAACACCATTCTTCTCATCATCGGCATTAACAACGCTCTGGGACAAATCGTCACGTTCCTATTCATGTACTTCATCCTTGACCGTAAGCACCCAGATATTCTTCTTGTGCTGATATCTGGTCCAATGATGTTTCAATAGGCGTTGGCCGTCGCTTGCCGCTCATCATTGGTGCTTTTGGGGTGGCTGTATGCTTGTCAGTAGAGATACGTTGCAGTTTATCGGGACTCGGCGCCGGCTCAACGATAATAGTCTAAGCTGCGATCAATGCAAGGTTCCCGGGCGAGACCAGTCACAACAAAGGAGCCCAGCAAGCGGGTGTGGCGTTTATAACCTTCTTCAGCTCTTTGTTCTTCTCGACGTTGTTTGGGCCCGTCTCGTGGGTGTATCAGTCTGAGATCTTCCCCATGCGTGAGCGATATCTTCTTACGAGTGGGTAGTTGATTCGAGCTGAAATGGTGCACTTTCCTGATGCATAGGCATGCGGGCCATGGGGTCCTCCGTGTCTACGATGTGAGCTCGCTATGTAGCTGATGCGTTTCTTACGTTGCTAATTCTTTCGCTAGGTCAAATTGGGCGGTGAATGTGATGATTTCCCAAGTCTCGCCCATTGGGCTACAAAGGCTGGGGTGGAAGTTTTGTCTGGTATTTATCTGTACAAACCTTGCCAACGGTAAGCCTTCCGTGCGTCCGGATAACCCGACGGGGGTACTTACGAATCTCATTTGTTCTCTTGTGTGCGATGTTGGATATGTAGGTCTCATTGTCATACTATTGTGAATTATTAAAATAGACCTATAAGAATGTTATCCTTGGCTAATTTCTCGAATCTAGTTTCCCGGAGACGAAGGAGAAGACACTCAAGGAGATGAACGAGGTGTTTGGCGAACCAAAAAGTGAGTCACGTTCGAGGCGAAGCACACTCACGATAGCGCAAACTTCAATGCAAGGGATACAAGGATGGAGAGTATTGCCTAAATCTCATCATGGTGTTAGCTAGCTACACAATGCCTTTCGACGTATTTCTCCGTCTCCCTCTTTTGGTCTAGTCTAAGCTTTCTCAGTTTTACTTGTTTCCATCCTAAGGAATCCAAGTTTTCGGCGTGACCATACTTTTTTGTTGTTGTTCAACCTCTCGACTCTGTATACCTAAGTAGCCCGCCATTTTCATAACTATTTGTGCATGAAAAACACCAGCGTAACCAAGGCAAAGGGGACTACCCAAGGCATCAACCCCCGATTGCACTTCATTCAGCCTGCAAAGCTCAAGCCCACGCATACATTCAGCCGCAAGGTCAAGCCTCGCCCCGAGAATGCAGCTGAAACCTTAGTTCACGTGTCAGGTTATCAGGCGTATTTAAACGCCCTAAACATGGTGGGACTGCAAGTCGAAAGCGAAATCAATCAGACACAAAAAATGAGGAGGTATTATGGCCCTTGATGCAATGGAAACTAGCTAGAAGGCTAGGAAGATAAAATGATACAAATTCAAGCTAGAATGAAAGCGGGATCTTGTACACAATGAAATCGATACAAAAACGTTACGAACCAAGATGTCGAAATACAAGCATTTTATACTATTTCTACGCGCGAACACACGAGAGTTTGATAGTGGAGTAGCTGAGTAAAGGCTAAGTGAAAAAAATGAATGACAGTCGAAGGAAGAGGAGCATTATGAATGTAAAAGGGTGAAGATTGATAGGGATATCGACCTATCGAATCCCAAATCCCAACCCTTGTGAAATCCTAACCCGTATGGAGGCTTGCCAGCACCTAATGGCGACAGAGAAGCTTCCTTGGCTCGCGGAACATCTTAATATTCTTGGGCGGAGATCCAGTAGAACTCGAAGGCAGCGAGCGCTTGGAGGCGACTGTGATGGGTTCGGTAAGGGCTGGAGGAGTTATGGGTGGCGTTGTTGGTGTTTTTGCTCGGCGTGCAAATAATTTGGCGCGGAGTTCTTGTTCCCTCTCCAACATTGGGACCAGCCTATCCAATTTAGCGCGAACTCCACCCAGTGCAAGTAACTTGGTGCCTTCTGAGAATCCTACGAGTTTAGGTGAGGCTAGGTGCTGAGGATAATTCCAAGAGGGTGGATATTTGTGGTGTTCGGGGACCCTTGGAGACTCTTCTGGGCAGTATTCACCTATTCCAGTCGCAACGAACTCGGCGGGAACAACTTTCACAATGTCCGTGAACTCCTGTGAAGAGATGATATCACATATAGATACCATGGAGGCAGGCGAGGCGCCTTGGCACGTACCAGCTTCTCACTCAGCACAGACTCCTCGGAAGACATAGACGTTTGACCCTCCACATCCGAAACATCCTCAACAAATTCTAGTTCTTCGTCGCTCGCGTAGCCCTCGATCGATATGAAATCATCGTTTGTAGTTGGCCATTTGATGGACGAGACCACATCAACGAATGTGGGGATCCTAGACTTGGTCGGCGCATGGGCTTTTGCCAGAATCATCTCAACATCCATTGGCTCTTCAGTAATATTGGATTCCTCGCGGGCTGCGTTATCTCTGGTCACTGTAGGCTCTTGTTCGTACCGATGAAGTTCTCCAAATAGCTCGGCTGGTACGACCTCCCCAATGAGATTCTCGACGGCCAGCATTTCCATGTAGAAATCGACCTCCTCTGTGGACATGGCCATGCTGCTAGCCCTAGGTTGAGGCTCCTATCTGGAAGTGTATCAATGGGCGTGATTGGAGACGCAAGTACTTTGGTACGCACCAACTCGTCAGTTAGCAAAGATACCTTGGGAAGAACTAGTGTACGTTTGTAGATTACTCGGGTATCTTTCAGAAAGTGGGGCCTGTCGACGCGCGCAGTAAATTCAATGCACGAGGGTCCCTAGATATAGACAAGCCCCTCGGCAGTTGTAGGATCTCCGGTGGATGCTGTATGCACCTAGGAGTTCTGGCGGATCCAGGCCATTCCGTCCATTTCATATCCTTGCCATATAGGGGTATATCGTTGGGCTCAAACCCCTGAGTGAGCTTACGTTCTTCAACATGGCTCATCTTCTCGTCAGTCCTAACTTTCCCAACATCTGCGGAGTCTTGGAATGTCTTTTCGCCTTAGCGCCATCCTACAATGGATTTACTCAGCAAAATCCAACCAGGTTCCGGGATACTCTGGAGCACTCTGGAGTGCCACGGAGCGCTCAGAAGCGCTTGGACCCTAGGGGGGCTTTGCCGATATAGTCATTTAATCATGTTTCTCCTTTGCACTCATTCTACGTTTCTCGAGTGAATATTTCTTAGTTTTAGGAACAAACTCGTTGTATCTTTACTTTGCGCTTTCAGCGCGGCCATTGAACGTCAATAATGCGTTGCGTTGACCTTTGTTTTCATTTGGTTGAGGAAGGAATGGCAGGTGGCCCAGCAGAGGCAAAAGGCGTTCTTGAAAACATTATGGTTCCCGGCCACATTCGTACTTTTGATTAAATTAGACCCGCGCATACATGCGCCTAAAAGGACGCGGCCAATATGGAGGTAAAGCTAGCAGGCCAAACTTAGAGAACGAGACACCGAGGTCGGAGAACAACTCCAAGACAAGAGGAGTAAAGAAGAAAAACAAAGGGAGAAAGGCAAAGAGCACCATATATATACAAGTAGGGATAGAAAATATATGCGAGACGAAGCTAAGGCCATTATTTTTGGGTTTCTTCTTTTCGATCTTAGGGAGCCTCGACGCTTGAGGCTCGGCAGATGGTACTTGACAGTGAGGAGTCGGCGGAGAACTCATGGAGGTATTGATCTTCCTGAGCTCAGTTGCAGAAATTCAGCATCCGTCGATCGACTCGCGCTCAAGGGCAGAGAGAAACTCGTCATCTTGAAATAAGGGGCTGTCATGGGCTGACTCAGCAAACGCCCCGAACAGGTAAGTTAATTAGCGCTAGATATCTCTGTTGTGGACGACCAAGGTGCTCGGCAACCGCGATAATGCCATTTTTCAATAAAGCAAATTCTTTCTTGAGCGAGCGAAAGGACCCCTTCAAATTGAAGGAGGGTATCAATCGAACCAAGGCTGAGCTCAAGGGTGCGAAGAATGCCTTACATGGCGCACACCCACATTACTCACGCTTCGGGTCTATACTTTGGTAGGCTGTTTCAATCCCAATCGTGAGTTGTGAGTGCTAGCTCAGACCTGAGAAACTGACTGGAAGATGTAGATCGCCATGATGGCCCCGAGGAGAAGGAACACGATCGTATCCGTGAGGAGATCCGCAAGAGTCACCGCTTCGAGAGTTTTGCCAACATACGTGAGAAGAACGCTGTTAAATGGTCAGCATTTCTATCCCACATATATTTACCGCTACTGCACCTGCCAGTCCTTGGATAGGCATATTGACGGCCATGGTAAGATTGCACCAAAAGACAGGCTCCCCAGGACTGACTGGCCCTGCAGACTACTTCTGGGCCATGTCTGAGATTCTCGACTCGGCCGAGCAGTGTATCTTCATCCTCGACTGGTGGCTCTCCCCTGAACTTTACCTTCGTCGTCCTCCCGCGGACAATCATGAGTGGCGCCTCGACCGACTCTTGCAGCGCAAAGCACGAGAGGGCGTAAAAATCTATGTTGTAGTGTATAAAGAGGCTACGCAGACGATGAGCATGTCGAGCAAGCATACGAAGGATGTGCTTAACGCGTTGCACGAGAACATTACGTGCTTGAGGCATCCCGACCGTATTGGGACCGATTCGAACGTGCAGTTCTGGAGTCATCACGAGAAGGTTGTGGTGGTTGATAACAGGTGGGCTTGTGTTGGTGGGCTGGACGCGTGCTTTGGGCGATGGGATACGCACAACCAGTAAGTGAACTATCTACAGCACCTCCCCGACTTGTATTAACACCACACATTCTAGTCCTCTAGCTGATTGCCACCCCACGGACTTCTCGCAAACCCTTTTCCCGGGCCAAGACTACAACAATATCCGCATTCTTAACCTTCAACAGGTAGACCATTACGCAAGCAGCCAAGTCTCCCCACTCGATACAGCTCGCATGCCATGGCACGACGTCCATATGACGCTTATCGGACCTGTTGTGTTAGATATTGTGCAACACTTTGTCGAGCGGTGGAACGAGATCAAGACTCGTAAGGTGCGCTAAGGTTCGCCTGTTCTAGACATATCACTAACGAGAATTTCGATTAGCATCATGACCAAGTGTGAGTATCGAAGATTCACTTCAGACGAAGACTAAATACCACTGTAGGGAGGTGGACTGGCTCGCGTTCCCTCACGATGTTGAATCCGAACCCGACGAAGCAGTCGCTCGTAAGCCGACTAGTCTCCTTGTACAAGTTGGACTATCTCTATAACACCCCGATTAGGTCATCCTCACTGCGAGCGTTGGTACCAAGTCGGGCGGCACTTCAAACAGAAATGGCAAGGCGACGACGCATCTCAAGATGATGAAAAATGGTATTCTCCGTACGGATCGTGCAAGGTCCAGGTCGTGAGGAGCGTCAGCGACTGGAGCCATGGTGTTCTGACGGAGAATAGTGTTCAGATGGCCTGTAGGTCCCCTTTATCTGCATGAAGGAGGTAGGGTGCTAATGCGAGTAATGGGTAGATTGCCAACTTATTATGGAGGCGAATCATTTCATCTATATTGAGAATCAGTTTTTGTGAGTTCTCCTTATTTATAGGTTTCAGGAGAGGCTGATGGGTTGTGCTGGTTAGTATCTCTAACACGGGAAACGAAGGGCCGGTGAAAAACTTGATTGCTCGAGCTTTGGTTGAGCGTATTATCAGTGCTGCTAAGAGTGGGCAAAAGTTCAAGGTGAGCCCCAGATTATCTTAGTTGATCTTAACTTGAGGCAGGTTGCAGGTTATCGTGGTCATCCCAGAAGTTCCTGGATTTGCCGGAGACATAGGTGATGACCCAAGAATCAAGATAACCATGGGTGCTCAATATAGGACGAGTAAATACAAACTTAACCTATCATGGAGAGGTGCTTATGCTTTTGGCAGTAAATCGCGGCGGACATAGCATTTACGAAGAAATTCGCATGGCCGGATTCGAACCGTAAGTTACCCACCTCTCTCTGCCAAACTTCCACTAATCTCTCTCCGCTTCAGACTGGACTACATCCGATTCTACCACCTACGAACCTACGACCGCATCAACGCCCCGTACCACTCGCTCATCAAACAAATGGAACAAACCAGTGGTGTCACCTTCCACCAAGTCCAACTTGCCCAAGCCAGGCTCTGGATCGGTGACGACAACCCTGGGCACCAGACTAAGGTGCAAATCAAAGTGCCCCACCCTAACGTCGGGCCAGACGAAAATCAAGATGGGATGGACGCAACACAACGGGAGAAGGAAACTACTAGTTTGCCTAGGACGACTGAGGAAGCGACGGAGCTGATTGAACGGTTTGAGAGGGGCGCGGAGAGAGGCGACGCGGACGCCGTGGATACAGTTGGGCAGCATGCGTTGATGAGTCAGGGGAGGCTGTTGGAGGAAACGTGGCTGGGGACCGAGCAGGAGGAGACGAATTCGTGAGTCTAGCTTTTTTTTTTTTTTTGGTTTTGCCGTGCGGATGAAAGGGCTCTGACCCGGGTCAGGTATGTTTCGGAGATGATACACATTAATTCCAAGGTGACCCTCCCCCTCCCTTGGATCTTACTGATGCTTATAGAACTAATATGCTAGGTCATGATTGTCGATGATCGCCGAGTTATTGGACGTAACCCCTTCGCCCCTACACACTATTTATCAACTGACCTCGTTCCCACAGATGGGTTCTGCAAACATCAACGATCGCAGCCAACAAGGCGATGGTGACTCGGAGATTGCTCTTGTTGTAGAAGACATGGACGAAATTCAGTCGACTATGAATGGGGAGCCAGTAAGTCTAGTTCTTGAACAAGCTCATAAAACATTGACAGAAACTTATGGTGTAGTACACGGCTAGCCGATTCGCAGCTACGCTCCGCCGTAAACTGTTCCGTGGTAATTCATCCTCACCCCTCATCCCTTCATACATCGGCCCTCATTCAGTTTCAATAGAACACTTGGGCTTAATCGAACCCCAAAACTGCAAATTCAGCACCAAAGTTCCCACATCCTTCATGCGTCCCGCGCCCATTCCACACGACAACGAAACCGGCACACGCGAGGAAGATGCCGTCGTCGACCCACTATCCGACCATTTCCATGGGCTGTGGATAAGCACGGCGCAGATGAACCGAGTAATCTTTTCGGAGCTGTTCAGGACTATTCCAAACAACATTGTTCGGAATTGGAAAGTTTACAACGTACGTCCATCCAGTTCTGCTTATCGTTAAGCGCAGGATAGGAGTGCTAGTGGGTGGGTGTGTAGCACTACATGCCCAAAGTCAAGACGGGCCACTTAGCGGCAGAGTTGGATTTGGCGATGGTCAAGAAGAAACTATCGCACGTGCATGGGCATTTGGTGGAGTGTCCGTTGGAGTTTTTGATTGATCAGAGGGATTTGGTGGATAACCTTGATTGGCAGGGGTATAACCCTTCGTGAGTTCACATCCTCTCGTTCACTTTCCTTGTTTTGTTTTGTTTTTTCGGTGGGAGTCGTGGTTTGTACTAGCTAGATGAGGGGTTGCTCTAACGGGTGGGGGAAGAGGCGAGTAGGAGAGCGTTGAGGACCCAACGAGAGAAGTTGGTCGATTTGAGGGCAGGTGTGCTAGAAAGTGCGAATTGTTACACTAAACATAGTGTAAATAATTATATCCTATCTGGCCTCCTATCGTTCTCCCCTTCCTTTATCTACCCCTCCTTTCGATCCAAGCACGCATTCAATGACTTGTGTGCTGATGTGCATTCATTTGCGTAGGCTAACACGTTATATCTAAGCCCCACGTTGATGAACATGGAGATTACGAGAAAGGCCAATGGGATAGTGCAGTAGTTTCAAACACCTGCCGAGTGAATATCGTGAAGCCTGAATGGACAGGTTGTAGTAATACAGAGTATAATAGGGTGGGTGTATGAGAAATCTACAACATGACATACGCCCAAACGCTCTGATAGGTCACAATGACTTGGTCATAGACCCCGGGTATCCGACGGTGACAGGGGTCACCGAACTGAGTGGCGAGAGCTCCCTGTGACTGCCCCCTGCTCTCTGCCATCCTCGTCTGGATGGATTCCGCGCCCGCACCGAAAGCCATCGTAGTTATATTCTGTAAGTACCAGTACAGAGTTTTGATGCGTCGGTATTAAAGCTTTTCATACGCTCCTGGAGATAATTATAGGTATTTGTAATCTACACCGTCCATTAATTGTGCCAGACTTTACACCAACGTAAAAATAGGGCCGCCAGCGAGGGGTATGAGGAGATCATTGGTAAAGCAAGGACAAAGTGTTTAGTACACACCTCCGAGATACCCGATGTGTCTCGATCCTTGTTTGGGTACGTGTTCAAGCGAAGTAAGTACATCAGAGTTTTTATTTTGCATGGACCAAATATTCATCGCAACTCAGGTGGCCCGTATGAGTCCCAACTTAAGGAAGCACACCAGTTTGTGGTGAAGAATTACCGGCATGGTGATCACGTCATGTAAGTCCGGAAGGTGCGGGTTGTAGATTTATGCCCGGCTTAAAGTCTTGGAAGGATACTTGGTTGGCTCCGGCATGAGACCATTGGCAGTCCACGGTATAATGCCATTCTACAGCTTACAACTGCCTTGGTAAATGGTATCCGCGTCTGTTGGGGTATGGTGATGACCATTTTTGGTTCTACATAGGATACGGGTGGGCCCATTAGCGCGTCCGGGAGTGCGTTGGCAAATGAAAAGATCCCAATCAAGTGAGTAAAAATTGACGGAACAGTGATAGGCGACTCACCTGAGTCATACGAACAAGATGTGTTTATCTTTTATGTGCGTATTTGTTTACTTACATGGGCGGTCTGTTTACATGGGATACCGATAAAGTAACAAGCGGCACCAAAAGGCTAGAATGGGCAGAGCTTAATCAAATGCTGTCTGAGTAAGTTAAGCACCCAAGACTGCGGTTGGAGGATTAATGCTGCGTCGAGTTTTCAGCTTCCCTTGCGCGATCGAAAACATATTCTGTTTGGGTGACTACAACGCCTATGCAATTCAGCGTGGGTCGAGCGGACAAATCATTCGAAAAGAGGTACGTGGATGAGTCATGGATTATACAAATATGCTAAATCAATTCTCGTAGGCATGGCTGGGTATAAGCAATATCTGGTATGCGCGGTTAGACTGGCTCGTGGTACGCATGTTCCTGCCTTGCTGTGTAGGTCTCGGCACGCTCAGTCTTGACATGTTACTCGATTAGCTTCAGACCAACCATATCATGAATTACGACTCAAGGGACTTAATAAAATCAAGCAATCCGTCCGGGTTGGCACGTGGAATTAGTCAGCCACGACTACTGCATACAATGATGCATCTGAACTGTACGAAGCGTCAACTGGGATTACCCTGTGACGACGCAATACCTACAGGGGGACAACTCATACGAGTCTCGGAGGTTATGTGGGATACATATAGATACGTTGTTTGGTCATCTCAGAGCTTCCGGCAAGACGAGCACGAGCACGTATCCAGCATGCCTCTTGTCGGACCTAGGAGTCTGTGATAGGCTCGCGTCGTGTTCGCACTTGTTTTTTGACCTTTGTTACACTGTAAATTAGGGCCATGCAAACTCTACCAGTCAAAACACTGGTAGCTCGACGAGTGCTCCAGAGTTCGAGGAATGTACTTCAAGAAACCTCTGGTTTCCTGGAAACATTACTGAGCGCGCAACAGTCTCTCCGTTTGTAGAATGAGCTTCGACGCGGCTTTTATCGCAATCAGGCCCTTTCTTTCCGAGTAGTACAGTAGATGCAATCCTAATGTCGGCAGTTGGCTGATTGTAGTACTAGAAATGCTATAGTGGCCCGGGTGTTATTAGCCTAGTTTTTCCACTCATTTAGAAACAGTGCGCGATTGAGAACAAATATACTTGTGGTGCTGCTCCTATATGCGCGTTCACCCGCCTCCTTAACTCCCCTCTGAAATTTTTGACATCCTCGTAGGCCTCACACTGTTTGCTTGGACTTGCTTGCTGTGCATACCAACTCGTTTTGCTAATTTCTGTAATCGTTTATGATGCGGTGAACGTGCGTAGAATAAATGGAAGAGTCTGAAATAAAGGGTCATGATTGCATTTGGTTCGTCTTGTGAGATTAAGTCCACGTGTACACTAACCTGCAGTGCTAAATCCTAGTCTTGGATACAACCGTCACTCGAGTTCACGCAATCGTTACAGTGGGTACGCTTATTCACCCGATACACGATTTATATAATCAGACCAAAACCGGAGACATAACACGCTAAAACTAGAAAACGAGACCGAGACAAGACGGAGGAGAGGGAAAAAAGGAAAAACAGAACAAAGAGCACCAGTTATATACAAATAAGCAGAGATAATACATCAGGGGGCCGGGCAGCACGAGACAGGAGACCAGACGGAAGACCGGAACCGAGGCATCGAACAACAGGCCTTTTTTGAGTTTCTTCTTTTTCAATTCTTTTCGATTTATTTTTTGACTCTAGGGGTATTCTACGCGAACGAAGGCGCGTATGGTTCGATGGTAGGAAGTGGCCGGGCGAAGGGGGGAGGGGCTGGATAGTGCCTAGCGGCGACGAGTCAGTCGAGCCCTCGTGAAGGTCATAATCTGCATCGGCTTGGGAGCAGCAGGAAGAGTAGGCAGTGGTGTAGAGGTGGTGGTTAAGGCGGGAGCGACGATAGGTGCAGGGGTGGAGTCAACAGGCGCCGAGGGAGGTGGAGGTGGCGCTGGTGACCCACAGAACCTCGCGATGACCCCTGACATACCCGCCTCCTTTTCCCTAGCCTCCCTCTGCAGTCTCCAGAGTATATCGTACAGAATCTCGTTTACCTTCTCCACTGTCGGAAGCTCGGGGACCGTTGGGAACACCGGTTCGTCGAGCAGCTCGGGAGACAACACTTGATCGACGGAGTCCCAGGTCGGCGGAAGTTTGACGGTGCTTGAGGGTATGTCGGCGGACGAGTTGCGACGGAGTCTAGGAGGGGTTCCAGGGCCCAGACGGGGGTAGCCATCGTCGCTTGAGGATCTGACGTGACGAGAGCGAAGACCGGTGCGTTTCCGTTGAGGGCGTGCTTGACGGATGCGTTTCCTTCGAGCGTGGACACTTCACTAGCCTGCTCGACGATTAAAATCACAGCTTGCGCGACATCCTCGGTGACGGTGGACTCCTCGACAAAGACGGGCTCTTGGACGATAGCAAGCTCCTGGGCGGGCAAAGTCTCCTAGATCCTCAGGTCCTCGGCTGGCGCAGCCACTTGGATATCCATACCGTCCTCAACGCCCCTTTCCGATGCGACTTCGACCGTATCCTCGACAGCCGCCATATCCTCCCCATCGGAATCGATCTCCTCGACAGGTGCGACCTTCTAGGCAGTCTCAGGTTCCGGCGTAGACGTATCCATAGGCTCCTCGAACAGCTCATCGGACACAACTTGAACAACATCCTCGACAGCAGACAGATCGCCCTCGTCGAAAAACCCCTCAATAGGCGTGGGCTCCTCGAAGGGAAATATATGCACGAGCTTATCCACTAGTTCCATGAGCACGATCTGGATGAGATCCTCAACGGTGAGCATACGATCTTCGTCGGACTCTTCGGCTAGTGCAGGTACTTGATTTTTGACAGACGCGACCTCTTCAGTGACGGTAGCCTCCAATAGTTCGTCGACCGAGAAAAGCAAGTCGACCAACTCGAGTTCGAGGACAGAGCCTTGGATGAAAGCTAGCGCCTCAGCCTGGGTCAGTTAACTAGCGCTCGAGAACAGCTCGATGAATACGGAAAGGTCGAAATCTTGAACCAAGTCGGCTAGGTGAAGAAACGTAAGTTCGCACCATCCAGACATTTCGACGCATAACAGAATGAACTTACCGAGCACAAAGTGCACACGGTCAGATCCACAGAAGTTCCAGGAAACCAGAACACAAGCCATATGCACCCAAACCACGACCCACGACCGTTCCAGGGATACCTCACGAGGCGCCTCGGCGGGCTTCCACGAATGATTCGCGTAGTACTTGTCCACTACCACCTCCATCGTCTTGAACTCGGAGACGTCGTCCGGGTTGAGTGGGTTGGAGACCCGGTGATGGACGAGAGCGACGGGATGATATTCCACTGGTGCATCGAAGGGATGGAGCTTTTTGGGAGCCGGAGGAGTGGACTCGAGCGGGGCGATAGTTGGGGGGCGGGTGAATGCGGGAAGGGCGGGGGTGGTTGGGAGGATAAATGGGGTGGGAGCTACTCGCGTGCCGTTGAGGTTAAGTTTAAGTCTAGCGCTCGTGATGCCTAGGCGGGTGAGAAGTGCTGGGTAGGCGAGTTGAAGAAAACTATGATGCCGAGAGGGAGGGTGGTGAGAGAGGTGGGGTAGGAACGTGGTGGAGGCGAAGGTGGAGTCTGAACAGCGAGTGTCGGAAATCCAGTACGTTAGCTGCCGCGAAAATAAATGTGACTAGATCTACTCACCCAGAAATCTGTCAATGAGACCCGGTATAGGCGGCCAATCTAAGAGATGAAGCAAGTTAGCAGCTGAACGATTCATATTAGTGCCACACTGTAAGTACTCACCCCTAGAGCATCATGCTTGATGATGGAGCGCGTGGCTCCTGGATTGTAGTCTGAATGACAGCCAGGATAGTGACCCTGGCGACGATGTCGCAAAGGAATGCGAGCGTGACTATGGTTGACTTTGAATGGGGCGGGGCGGGATAGGACTGCGTAAGGGTTGTGATTTGGGTTGGGGTTGGTGGCAGTATGCACGGGCGCAGCGCAGTGACAGACGGAGGCAAAAGTTCAGAATCGGGGCAGTAAGGGCTGGGTTTGACGGGACGTGAAGCCTTATGAGGCGCGAGGAGCAAAACGTAAGTCACGCGAGTGCGGGATGGGAGCGACGCGATCGGGATGTATTGGGCCACGAGCAGACGCGCATTGGGGAGAGCGTCGTCGCGACATATTCAAACCCTTCCAAATACTGGAGTGTGTGTGATGACTAAGTTGAATAGGCTCTTTGGATAGCACACATACCCAGAAGGCGGCATACCAAACCATTCCCGCCGTAGATAGTAGTCATGTGAGATCCTGCGCGTGGCAGATGCCTTGGGGGAAACAAGCGAGTATATCCATGCTATGAACAGATGCGTGATGATCAATCAGGCGATGACAAGGACGACTAGGGCGATAAACAGGCTAGTGTTATGGCTTCTAGTGAAGTGTTAGTTTATTGTTGAACGAGGCAATGTAGATTTTTAGTTTTATGTGTAGGCAGAAAGCATGCTATGGAAAGACAAGAGACCGCAGCCCAGATGAATCGTTACATTGGGTTTAAATGAGGAACAAAAATAGGGAATGGAATGAAAGATCGGCATCAGTCCGGCAAAGCAGGTTCGGGGCAATAACACTGACGCCAATTCTGTCCAAGTTGAGCACTGCTAAAATCAAGCGATAACGAGCCACGCGTAGAAATCGTAAACAAACTTCGAGGATACAAGAGGTGATCACGCAATTCGGGTGGAACCCATACAAGCAAGCTAGCATGATCTTTGCGCACCCATCCATCTTCACCTAGTGTCCAGTGAGCATATGGATTGGCGGTTGGGCGATCGGACGACGCGGGATTGGATTGGATAAGAGTGTCTGGGGCTGGCTGCCCTGGATGGGATATCTGATTTACGGCTTGCATGGGTGCGGAATAATCGCCGGGTGTCCCATCCGATGTCTGACCGTTGCGTGCATCCCAGACCCGTATGGCACTGTCG
>MU132161.1:380986-443934 GCA_015039395.1 Ceratobasidium sp. AG-I | reverse complement strand
AAGAGCCAGAGACGATGCGTGTGCTGTCAAATGAATACGCCACACAGAACACTTCACTCGTAGCGATGCACACCGCAAGTGGTGCTGACGTTCGTTGTCTCATTGCCGAGCCTGCTACGATGGGAATGCCACGCATTTTTGGCAGATAGGTTTTGGAAATCGGCTTGTGATCTGGCCAAAACGGTAACGCAGACATGTACAAGTGGGGCGTGCTCATCGACCTAGGGCTCGTCGAGTAGTCCAAAGCGAACCTCCAAGCATCTACAGCGATTGCCAGAACATCGTCCGAACTGCTAGCATTCTGTTTATATGTCAGAACCCAACCACATGCGCATCGTACAACCACTAACCTGCAGCCATCCTTGGACCCGGTGCAGAACAGAGACCCCGGTCGACATGGACTGTTTTAAATTCATAACCTCCATCCAGAATAGCAGCCGCACTGAGAGAAAGTCACGCAAAATATTCACGAGATTCGGCGAAGGTTCTGCGAGCACTAGATGAGCGCCCCAGTATTGGCAGGCATAGTACATCTCAGTCGAGATTGCATTCTCGACTTTTCTGTCTAGACCGGGCACGTCTTTGTCAAATACATATGAAGACTCTAGACCACAGATATTGAACGGCAGGTTGCACGTCCCAATGAAATCAAAGCAGCGCCGAGCAAGTAGTGCGGTGTGGCTCCCAGCGTCGCAGAAAAATGCTTTGGAACGACTTTTGTCGAGCATATAGTCAGGGAACGACTCGTGAAACGTGGTCACAACCCCATTCGCCTCTAACGAGAAGTGCAGTACCGAGCTCAGCGGTCGTAGCGCAGCTTGCACCGAGTCGAAGCTGAGCTTCAGGAGACCGGCAATCACGCTGGCCGTCATCGGCTCCTGAGCGCACAGCACCGTATGCAGCACGTCTTCCATTTCTTGTCGCTCAGAGTCATCTAGATTCTTGTCGTCGAGTGCTGCCCTGAGTATATCCTCGTACAGGCTGTCTATCTCCACCGAACTGTGGGTATGCGACGAAGTAGAAGAAGCAAGTACTTGTGCAAGTCGCTTGGCGCACCGGGAGAAGTTGTCGACTGCGATATAGCGCACGACGGTCGCGGCGTAGATGAACAATACCCCCGACTGATCAACAAGCCTTTCGAGGTTGGAATCGGTCAGAGCTAGCCTGGGAGAATCCAGTTTGACCTTCAGATACGTCTGGATGTCCTCGCGCACGACAGAGCGCTCGAGGTTATGGAGATCAAGCTTCACAGGAACGCCCCTGCTTCTTTCCGATTCCATCTTGTCAAGGATCCTCGGCTCTGGGCGGCTAGTCACGAAGAACTTGATCGGAAGTCCCGGAGCGTGTAGAAGCAGAGTCTCGAGGATATGGTCGACACCGTCCCTGCTGTCGCATTCGTCCAGTGCATCGATCACCACCACAAGATCTGCATGTTTCGCGCGAGGTACACCCCGCAAGGGTTCGACGATGAGCTTCTGGAACTGTGCCGACACCTCAAGCGTGTGGGCATCTGGGGTCTGATCGAGCGCGCTGGAAAGAGCATGTCGGAAGGGAGGGGAGAAGCGAGCGAGCTGATAGGCAATGGTAGGTATTATATGCTTGACGTTACGGCACGATGGCAGCTGTCGCGAGCAAAAGTAGCTTGCGGCCAATCGAAGGCTGCCTTCAAGGTGATCACAAAGACTATACGCGATGGTGCTCTTGCCCGTACCCGCCATGCCGTTGAGCCAGTAGATCCTTTTGCTGCTGCTATCTTCCGCCCAAGCTTTGAGTTGATTCAGGAGATCTATTCGGGTATTCGGTATGCACCCGTTCCGGCGTAGGTCTGTCGACTCGAACGAGCCATACCGAGCTTCCTGAGATGGAGTGAGAGACTTCAGCCGATTTTCCTAAACATGTAGATTGTTTCGTTCAGCAAGCTATTCTTCTGAGCCATGCGTACCTACCGTCGCCTGTTCGTCCACAGTCTTCCAAGTACTGACATTCACGTTGAGCTTCAAGCTATTGAGTACATCATCTCAAGGTACCCAGACTGTGCTCACCGAAAACCTCTCGAGGAGCCGTTGGATCCGCCGGTAGCACTCGAGTATCCTATCTGTGTCTTCAATCGCTTCTGCTAGCCGTTTGCCCTGGTTTCTTTCCTCCTTCCCCCGCACAAACTTCGTTTCCTTCTTGATCCCCCTTTGTTCACAAATCAGCGCGGTAGGTTTTTATATCGATATCTAAACCTACTTGGCCAAACTGTCGAGGCTGGCTCTCATTGCTGGCGGCATGGACTCCCCCAGATATCCAGACAAATCCCGGAATAGCCCATCTAGCTCACGATGGAGTTCTTTGTAGTCTTTACCCGCCGCGACTCTCGCCTAAACGGACCGATTCGTCAGAGACAAAGTTAATATATGACGCAGATTCGGATGCGCACATCATTGATCTCGATGAACATCGATATCCAACTGACTGCAGACTTGAGCGGTCCAAACGCGTCGGCGCTTACGTTGAGGAGTTCGACAAGTGTTTTGAGTCCAGACCAAGCAGCCTTTTTGCCACTTTGCTCAGCGACAGAAGACGCTGTCGAGGCAGCCGAGGATCTTTGGATGGGCGCGGGATCTGGGACCGTAGGCAAATGCAACTCATTCGTCTGAGATAATGGTGGTAGCGTATCTGTGGAGGGTGGGATAGGAGAAGCGACAGCCGGTTGCGGGGCTGAACTTGGTGCGACCTGGGGTGACGAACTAGAAGTTGCGAGGGGGATCGGGTCCGCGGCTGGTTCTGGGAGCGGGGCGGTGGGCAAAGGGGTATTTGCCGTCCTAGAATCGTTTGTTGAGACAGACGCGCGCTCGGATGGTGAAGACCGAAATATCTTGTCCGCATAACGGCGTCCTTTCTCCTTCGCTTTCTGTTTTATCTTGTGTAACATGGTGTCTGTATAGGAGATGAGGGAGGTAACTGGGGTACGAGGGCATGCAGTATGTATGTGATCTCTAGCGCCTGGTGTTGGGATAACGAGCCATCCTCAAGGCGCAAATCAGGTGCGTGTCAAGGGTCGTGTGATCAAGGCGGTGCCGTCAGCCGAACATGCTGACGGCGCTTGAGGCTTCGCTGACCCCTGTCCTCTACTTGCACACGGATCACTATCCCAGTGAGCTTACGATCGCCTTGAGAGCGTTTTCTCCTCAAATAATTCATATAAAATGCCGCTGGGATGGCTGTAGACCTTGTAATTGCTAGACATTTACTCAACACGGCCGCCACTCATGCTCTTTTTCATTGCTCTCAAGCATCCGATGTATGCGTCGGCAACCTCGGACGTATTTGCCTTAAAAGAAACACCATATGTATTGTCGTATGCGGCATGGTGTTCAAATTAGCTATCACACGCGCCCTTTTTTGCAGCAGCCGACACACATTACTGGTGCAGTTCAAGAGTCAGGCCGCTAGCAAGTAGTCTCGGAAGTTATCATAACGGGTAGCATTTACACTACTAAATGTATTATTGGACTGGGGATCCTGTATAAAAAGGTAGAGCCTAACGGACCGAGATGCGATGAAGGGCGACCAACAACGCCTCAGACATTTAATCTTCAGGCGGCACCTCCAACTCTTCTATACCGCCAAATACTCGATCCATATATTCAACTATCCCAGATACATGTATCACCTGCGCACAAGCAACTTGTAGTGCAAGATACTGGGGGCAGGGGTTTCGGGGCGTGGTAGACTTCCCATCTGGTGTTCGAGGGATTTGTGTACGTGGTACGAGTTGGGTTGGCCCTATTGAAATAGGTCAATGTCTGGGACTAAGGAGTTCCAAGTGAGCGCTTGCCTCGATATTATCGAACCAGATATCCAGTGATCTAAATCTACAGTGCGTGTTCAAGTTCGTAGCAGGATATAGCAGTACAATAGTCACCCTCAGAGTTGGAGCCTCCGAAAGCTCCAAACCTTCCGAACCTTCCGAAGGCTCCGAAGCTGCCCCGGCGCCTAGAACTGGCCCCATTCTTAGTCAGTGACTTACACCCCCAAGTGATAAAATCCCCTCCCCCTACAACCAAAAACTCGATATTTGGCTCTAACTTGTTGTTTTAAGTAGTTCTTCTTCCTAACTGCGGTCATTTGAGCATGCTAAGTGTCAGCTGAGCATTTTTGTGTCAGTGGCTAGGTGTATTACATAATAGTTTCCACAGGCAAGGATGACAAACAATGCTGTGCTTCGGAGCCTTCGGAAGGTTCGGAAGGTTAGGAGCCTTCGGAGCCCCAACTCTGAGGGTGGCTAATAGGCACCTTGCGTCACGCGTACTAAACCTAAATTGAGCTTGCGCACACATGACTAAATACTAAATTATGTTCTTGCCCCAAGCCGTAGCGATCATGACTTCTACACAACTCGCAGTACTCGGTGTAAGATGGGACGAAGCTTCATGCACCATACAAGCCCAGAATGACAAGATTGAGAAGGTAAACGACCAGAGAACAGGTTTAGTAACGGAAAGAGGGAGGGTGCAGAGTTGATAAGCGTCAGCAAACCAAAATAAAACATGTGGGAATACAATCCCAATGAGTTAATGTGCTGCTTTCTCAATTACAGTGCGGGTTTCAACACTAACGCAGTGGTAGTAGCGCAAGAATAAACAATAACTATTTAGCATTTAGCTCGCGTAGCGCAAGCTAAATAAGCGCTCTAAACTGGTTTAGTCGCGTGACGCAAGCTCTCTAATATCTGATTCGAACCTACTCGCGTTTAAGATTCTACATCTATCTGTAAGTTGACCATTTATCGAGTCGTAGTTGAGCATGAAAGCCCTCGCGTCGCTTAGATTTCAGTCGTTGCCGATGTCATAAGTTCTGATGCGCGACATCGAGAGTCATATGATTCCCTCACGTGGATGGATGGATTGCGCGTAAAAGGGAAGAAATTACGCCCATACATACCATGCGGTGAGCACTCCAAGAAGCACATCGACATCTGCGGATCCTCCAAGTTCCAAGCTCATTAATTGAAGAAGGCGAAAGAAAAATATTATCGGATAACTACACCCTCAACGAGAATGATTATGAATTTTGTGTAATAAAATAATGTGAACCGACGGAGGTGGAATGCCGTCGGTTCGTAACATGATATCGCGTGGCGTTGATCGAGCGCCCAGTTCCATTCACGTGGGCTCATCGTGACCCAAGCTCCGGGGCTACTATATAACACACCATGCGCTCCCCACACTCCATTACACACATTCCACTATGCACACCTTCAAGCGCTCCCACTCACTCGTCCGACGCGGTACGCGAGCTGCCTCGAGCAAGGTTACTGTTGGCCTGAGACGCGAGGACCCTGGACGGATATGGGAGAGACGCACGCCATTGACACCGGATGCGGTGGAGGAGCTTGTGGAGGAGATGGGTGCGGAGGTTCTGGTTGAGGAGTGTGAGCGACGCGTGTATCGCGCGCGAGACTATATCAAGGTGAGCTCTTGCGACTCGTAGCGAGGTCCTTGCTTATTATTGTGATAGGCGGGAGCGAAGATGGTTCCAGCTGGCAAAGGCGCGCTCGAGCCTGCAGATATCATAATGGGGATCAAAGAGGTCCCCATTACTGAATGTATCGCGTCGTCCACGCCGGCGGGAACACCTCGGACGCATCTGATGTTTAGCCATACCGCCAAAGGACAAGAGTACAACACCGCACTACTCGCCCAGTTCTTATCTCCCTCTGGTCCGGACAATCTACATGCACGACTTGTCGACTATGAGCTCCTGACAGACAACACTGGCAAGCGCGTTGTTGCGTTTGGGTGGTACGCGGGTGCTGCGGGTCTCGTCGAAGGACTTATCACATCTGCACACGCCGACCTCCAACTCGGCGTCGCCTCCCCGTTCCTCGTAAGCTTATCCCCTCTTACCCTCACTCAATTCCTCACTAAGATTCCGCACAGCACCTTCCCCGCCCATACGCCCACGCCTCCCTCGACGACATGCGTGCCTCACTCCGGCGCGTAGGCAAGCACATCTCCAGCATCGGGATGTCCCCCGCCTGCGGCCCATTCGTAGTCGCTGTCACCGGGTACGCCGTTATCTTTTTCGTTTTGACGTGTCTGTTCCATATCTCTTCCCCGCGTTTTTGTGTTGATAGGAACGGAAACGTGGCGCAAGGCGCGATGGAGATGCTCAAGGAATTGCCAGTTGTTTACGTCAATCCGAATGACCTTCCGCAGCTTGTTTCTAATCCTGGTGCGTTACCACTGTCCCATCTTTCATTACCTTATTATTAACTCAGACTTATGTTTTTTGTAGAGACCGACTTGCGCAAGGTACATCTCCCAATCCATCTGAACCATAATAAAATAACCTTCCGCGCCACGTTTCTCGTCCCTCTTCCCCACATCTACTAACCTTCCTAATCCGGTAATTAGATCTACGCAGTGCACCTCCCGCCCAAGACGTACATCCGAGGACATAATGGCGAGCCGTATGAGCGTGAGGCGTATTATAAGGATCCTACGCAGTGGAAAAGTATTTTTGCTGATGAGGTGGGTTGGCTACTTTTCCATCCTTTTTGTTTTGAGACTTCTCGAAATTGACAACCTTGAATCTTATATTAGATCGCGCCGTATCTCTCCCTACTAGTCAACGGCGCAGGCTGGAAACCTGGTTTCCCGCGCTTGATCTCGAACGCCGAGTTGCCTCAGGCTATTGCACGCGCCAAAGAAATCGGGCCAGGGCGGTTTGGGAGTATAGCAGATGTTAGCTGCGATTTCGAGGTCTGTCCACGGTCATATTCTATCTCTGACCAAACCCAACTGAAACTGTCGTTTCTGATGGTAGGGTGGCTTGGAATTCGTAACACACTCCACGCCAATCTGCGCACCCATCTACCGCCACCCGCTCGGTCCACACCTAATGACAGTCGAGATCCTACCCGCCGAACTTCCTCGGGACGCGAGTAAACACTTCTCCCGAGCTCTTGGGCCGTACCTCGGTGCACTCGTTGGGATGCATGCGAAAGCCAAGGGTGTAGACGTAGGCAAAGGAATGTGGGGGAAGGGCACGGGAGAGAAGGAAAGGATGTTGATGGATACGGTGGAGAGAGCGACGATTGCTAAAGGTGGTGTATTGAGGCCCAGTCACGCGTGGTTGATGGAGCGGGTTGAGGCATTTTGGGCAGGGACGAAGGAGGAGCAGAAGGTTCCTGGGGGTGGGCTTTTGACTCCGACTGCAACTCCAACGCCAGCTTCGGTCTCTGCTTCGACTACTGCGACGCCTGGGAGTTCGACTCCCGCGGCGGCTGAAAGCTCCAACCCTGCGTCAACTCCTGCCGAAGCTTCAAGTCCTGCAGCATCGTCTAACTCAGCGCCGAAGAAACGAATTTTGCTGTTGGGATCTGGAATGGTTGCGAAGCCTGCGGTGGACGTATTTCTCGCAAGGAATGATGTGAGACTTGTTGTTGGTGAGTTTGGATTCTGTGTTCGGTCGTTTTGGAGCGTATGCGTTGGTTTTTGCCTGGCCAGGGACCGCATCATCAGTTTCAATATTTTCTAACCTGCTTCTGTGTTCACAGCAAGCAACAATCTCTCCGAAGCCAATGCCCTCGTTCGCTCCCACAATCACGCCGAGGTCGTCAATCTCGACGTATCAGACCATACACGCGTTGCTGAGCTCGTGAGCGGGTCTGATGTCGTAGTCAGGTAGGTGTACCAATTCATACAACCGCGGCCCAAGCACTGATCTCGTGTTATCTAGCCTGTTGCCCGCTTCGTTGCACACGCAGATTGCGGAAGAGTGCATTAAGCATGGGAAGCACCTTGTTACTGCTTCATACATTTCGCCCGAGATGAAAGAACTAAATGACCGGTGAGATGAAATGTTTCGGTTTCTATGAATGCTAACTCACGCTTCTTCGTATGGTAGTGCCATCGCCGCTGATGTTATCCTGCTCAACGAGATTGGTCTGGACCCAGGTATTGACCACTGCGGTGCGATGGAGATGCGCGATAGGTTCGAACGCCAAGGGAAACGCATCGTATCTTTCGTATCCTGGTGCGGCGGGTTACCTGCCCCAGAAGATAGCAACGTGATCATCTTTTCTCGAACCCAATTAGCGCGGAATTACTAATTTAACCGTCTCCATCAATAGGTTCCGCTTGGCATGAAGTTCTCATGGACACCCAAAGGACTTCTATCTGCTGCACTTAATCCTGCGCAGTTCAAGCTCGATGGGGAACTCGTTAAGGTTCCAGGCGAAAATTTGTTGCAGTCTTATTTCCCGAACGTGCCTATATCCAAAGGTTTCGCGCTTGAAGGGCTCGCGAATAGGGACAGCCTCGGATACGCGGAGACGTATGGACTAGGAAGTGTTGACGGTATGAAGAGCTTGTTCCGGGGTACTCTAAGGTATGTTGACGGAAGAAGTTGCATATATGCGCGTTTCGCTGAAACTTGATGTGCGTTGGCAGGTACAAGGGCTTCGCGGATGTTTTACATGCCTTCCGCCAAGTCGGCTTGTTGCAAAACAGGGAAGAAGACAAGATCGTTTTAGATTCTTGGCATGAACTTGTGGCACGTGCGGCGTCGAAAGTGACGAAGGAGAATATTGCGGCAAAGGATGTCGTGAAGATTGTGCCACAGCTCATTGCAGCTGGAAAGGTTGAGATGGTTGTGCCAGCATTTGAATGGTACGTCGAGCTTTTTTGTTATTATCATTGACGCGTATCTCAACTTCATTGCATGTATAGGATTGGCGCTGTACCAACTGCAAGCGGCGACTCGAATGTCTTGTCGTTGCCGCCCGTACCTCGGGGACCTGTAACACCCCTCGACGCGCTCACTGCTCTTCTCTCGCACAAACTGCGGTATGAAGCTCACGAACGAGACCTCGTCCTACTCTCGCATGAAGTTATCACAGCCCCCATTTCGCCTTCATCTGAGCCCACTCTGAACGAAGTACATACCTCGACTATGGCGGTTTATGGCTCTGCCTCTGGATCAGCCATGTCTAAGACTGTGGGCCTTCCTCTTGCGTTTGCTGCGCTGCGCGTTTTGGACGGAGGTGTGCGTGCGCGTGGAGTGACAGGACCATTTGGGGAGGAAGTGTATAAGCCTGTGTTGGCTGGGCTGGCAGACATGGGATTCGGTATGAGAGAGACGAAGGTTGTGGGTGGGGATGGTATGGCGAGGGGACTTATTCAGGGAATGCATCGCAGTTAAGTAATGAAGATTTTGGATGTCTCTTATGATTGAGAAGGGGAAGAGCCGATTGAACTAAGAACAAGCGTTGTGTCATATGTATATCTCAACATCGTGTTCCTTGGCTAGCTCATCTGAATGTGTAACAGCTGATACGCTTAATAGCTAAAGTCTTGTGTTCGTTTCCTTACGGCTCGCGTTTGCTCTTGAATAATACAGCATTTTAGCTTGGTGGACATCTCTGACATGTTAGGAAAGAGCACAAAACGATAAATCAGATTGCGGTTTGTAAATACATCTAAGACCGTAGGCACCAAATATACTGCTTGAACGCTGCAGCTTAGAACTTGCAGCTGCGAGTAACCATAGTTAGATTTTATGCTTTCGAGCTCTCAGATTGACTAGACTTACTAGGAGTTGGCAGTGTTGGAGGTGAGCTTGGTGGGCTCGTCGCCGTTGCTGTTGCCCTTGAAGGTATCGCAGATGGAGCTAACGCTGCTATACGAGTTGGTGCTCGTCTTGATCGTGGCAATATCTCCGTAGTTAGAGTTGATTCCAGCGATGAGCTTTCCGTTCTTGGCGATGATGTTGCTGATGTTTACGGTGCGCTTGTACATGCTGAAATGCGCATATATGTAAGTTTCCGGGGCCAAAGGAAACAAGTGCAAGACTTACGTAGAGCAGTTGCCGCAAGAGCGGTAGAGCTTTCCGAAGTCCTGGACGCAGTAAGAGTCGATGTTGACAGTTCCTCCACCGTTGTGCTGGACGACCTTGTCCGAAGCGCCCTTGGCACCACCACCGCTGATGGTGGAGGTACCAGAGGTCTGCTTGATGGTGATCGCGTCCTCGCAGACGTCCTCAAACCAAACGTTCTTAATAGTGCAGGGGCCGAGGCAGTGCACACCTTCAGCCTGGTTAGCACCAATGACAACGTTCCTATGAACGATTGTTGGTAAGTCTGACAGATGGATGGCAATGAATGAACAAAACTTACTGCAAGGTCGCTCCGGACTGGAGGATGAAGACAGCATCCTTGTCGCCGCCTTCCTTCTGGCCAGTGCATGCGCCAGAGCCACGGTCGTAGCGGACGTTTCCACCTAAGTACTTGCAGTTTAAGGAGCAGTTGCATTGCGGAATCTGATATGTTCTTACCATCGAAAGTACCAGTGATGGACTTAGCAGCGCTCAAGCTCGAGGTCTTGGGCGGGGTGGGGAAAGTGCAGCTAGCAGCACGCTTGTCGAAGAGCTCAGAGTTGACGGTAGGGGAAGGCATAGCGAGAGCCGACTGGGCAAAAAAGCCGGCAATGGCAGCGATGGTGGCAATGGAGAAAGAAACCATTTTGATAGGTAATGAGAGCTGGGAGTAGTTGTGAAAGTGTGAACGAAAGGAAGGAGAGAGAACTGTTGGATTGGTCTATTCCGCTCGCCCTGGGGTGCCTTTTATCCTTCTGGGATAGATGCAACCGTGGCAAGCAGGACAACGACGGCCCGTCTCAAAAGCACAGAGCTGCTATGTTTGCGGCCCGGGCGGAGGTTGCACAACTGAATCCCGCCTGCGCGAAGGTGGTACTAGCCGGACATAGAACCTACATCATCGTTGCTGGCCCACTGGCTTGAATCATTTGAATATCACAAGTGGTCAAGTGAGCTTTATCTCAGCGCCAAGACACGCTTAATTCTGCCGAGGGAAGCTGAAAATGACACCTGCTCCAGTCTGTGGAACTCCTCCCTGACCTGGTCGAGTCTTCCTAGCGGTTCTTCACTCACGTGTCGAATCGCATGGCAACGACTCATAATCTACTTCCCTACGGAAGCTATCGTGGCCCAAGAGTCATCTCGCGTGGATGTGGTGCAGGAAGCTCGCGGGGTCTTACTTACGGAGTAGGAGACTAGCCCAAAAGGCATAGTCCTACGGAGTCACTTCGGACGCTACGTCAAAACTCACTATCAGTTATCAAGTGATACAGTGCATGTTTATCTTGGTATTAAAACAAGTTCCTGCCTGTTCCCGGGGCGCATACCCCACCTTGTAACGTGGACAACCCAAGAACTTTGTGGGGATCAGTGTGTCTCTATGTCACGTGTGCCACAAACTCGAGGAGCGCCGCCCTGCGGCACAGACCTTGCCAACGAGGCTGTTCGATTCTTCAACAGACAATATGAGCTCTATGTCAATAATAGATCATATGGTAATGAAACTCATGCGGGTTCGGGTGCCGCGCTCCTCCTCGACTACTGTCTGGCTGGCCGTCGGGTCCGTCGGGCTACGCGAGTACGCTTAGGATATATATAATATGCACCTCATTGCCATTTATACAGTCACCTCCATGCTCCCATATCTCGTTGCTGAGCGAACAACAGTTGCCTTATTAGTAGCTAATCAATTGCGCTAATATCACATGTTCTCAAACTCTCTCCGAAGCCTATGTACGTCCCACAGATGTATATATACACTTCGACGTAGTTTATCTTCACCTACTAGCTGCGCCACATCGGAATTTTTTGCGTGCCTCAGCAAGCGAGCCATTGATGGTGAGCTCAGAGCCGGAGAATAGCATAAACGAGAGTTACAGGTACTGGTTCATGCTTGGTTCCCAAGTTATAAAAGTCTATGCCATAAATGTACATACATAAAGAATACTACAGAATGTATCGGAACGCTAGAGAACGTAAGAGATCAATCGAATGACATACATACCTGAATAGGTACACGCATATAGGACCAAGTCATATATGCGTGCATACGCTAGATTCCTCCTTACACCCCTGGAACCATCCAGAAGGTCTTCCTATGTGTATATAAGGATGAATGCAAGCGCATTCATCCACCAGTTCCCATTGAATATATTACTGTTTTATCCTCACATTTACCCGACGCCTCCAGCGTCGCTCTAAGGCCTTACTGCGCTAGCATATAGTATAGTTACACCATTGTATTCTATACTACGTATGTACATATACTGTTACACCAGTATTTAATCGAGCGGAAGTATTACAATATGTGTCTTCGCTAGCTCAAATATATGACAACCCATTGCCAATTGTAGTACGTTTTCCTGATGTATGCGCATCGGGGGAACTGTCTGAAATGTATATTAGTATGAACCTTAGCCAATTGTAACTATCTCTGGCATCTCATGACGGAGATAACTGCACATAATCACTCCTGTCGATTTTGTGTGAATTAAATCCTGTTTATGCTACGCATACACGCCAATTTCTCATCTCACCCGATGGACGAACGGACGAGCTCGAGACAAACACTAGTAAAATGTGCGTCATTTTTGTCTCATAATCTAGCTCCTGAACATGCAATGATTCAAATGATGACAACTGGCTGTATGTTTTAGACATAATGCGAGAATGTCAGTGTACATTGGAAGCAATTTTGAGGAGTTGGGTTTTGGAGAGTTCTTCAATTTCGGTTCCTATTACAGGACAGCTAAGATAGCAATTAATAGTTACTCCTAAGCACGATAAGGAAGACACTGAATGATTACCGCGCGAGATTTTCCCTTATGGAAAAGCATAGACGCAAGGGACTGACAGGACGCAAAATCTTGACACTATGCTGGGGGTGGGCACTCCCCTCACGTGTCTTAATTCTGAAACAAATAATCAAAATTTGTCAGATGCTCGAATTCCAAGGATTTTGGCGCATAAGGGGGTGGGTAGGTGGCCTCGGATCCTTAAGTCTGAAAATCGGCATGGTGTCTGGTATCTGAGTTCTGTCGGTCCCTTGCATAGACGTGATGTACCCTCAAGACGGTGTGTGATCAGATAACCAATGCTTTGCCACTGGATTAGGAAAGGTCATTGCGACCGTAACGATGTAGAACTGTGTCTACACAATTGCAATGTACCGTGTCAACAAAATGAAATACATATAAACTTCGCAGTTTCGGCAATCACATTATGGTTGAGAGAGACCTCGCAAATAGCAAGGTAACAATCACAGCGGCTATAATCGATATCGCTCACCCTTCTACCAGCCGTAGACTCAATATGCGCAATGTCTACGCTGCACTATCTAAGTGCTAAGGGCGGGATAACCTTCGAATTTTACGAAATTTTGATCGCATCATTTTGATGGAGCCGCTGGAGCTTAAGCTGTGGAAAGAAGACGAGCGATTAGAGGGGTTTGATGCAATTACTGAATGCTGGTAGGACCGAATTCGGCACTAAGTTTAAGAGAGCAGTGGGTGTAATCCCGTTTAATTACCAGCCCAACTCTGGAGCGCTCACATTTGCTGTAGAATTGCTTTGAACGAAGATTACCCAACATGTGTACATCTATCTGTATTATTGAGGATGAATGGTATGCAGCCGTCTACACTCTGGGTGATCGATCATGTGACCCGAGTCGATGGCCGTCTCCAGTGGCCCGTCGACACCCCGTCGTGTTCCCATTATTCTACAGCTTGTAGAGCCGTGCACACACATCATTTCTGTTCGTTATAAATGGCATATCTTAACTCGTAGTAAATATGTCTCAGACACATTGACATTCGGCCATCACACGCACGCAACGACGATATCATTCCCCACCAATCGATAGCTATACGCTCTCATGACCCATGAAGAAGTGATGCGGCTGATGTTATATACTAGATTAGGATGTTCTCTTACGGCCGTACGAGATTTAAGTGCGATTGCAGCAAGATTAGGATCGATCCATCGATCGCACAACAAACAAAAATATCTACAAAGAAATGGAATTTTGGCGGTATCATTATGGCGTGTAGAGACCTTGCTGTAGCAAGGTAATAAGCATTAGCGCCGTACTAGCCATCACCAGCGGTCACCATCATGTCCTCAACAGACACCTCAATTTTGCCCGAAGCAACTAGTTACGATGCAGGAAATCGTATCAAGCGCTCTCGTATCGTGCTCACTGCCACTATAGGAGGGGTTTGCATTATTGCAGTTACTGCGGCCATTATCACGATTCGGGTGGGTGACATGTTGATAGGGGCAGGTAATAATGTTGGATACTATGTTACTTACTTATTACCCCGCGTAGCTCTCCCGCTGGCTTCGTGGCAGAAAAGACCGCAAGAGAAGGAGGAGGATATTGAATTCAACAGGGGGAAACCGACAAAAACGTAACGCCTGGGATGTACAAGAATGGGAAGGCATTCCGGTCAGTACCAGTGGGCGAAACGTATTGTTAGCAACTTCTAATTGCGCTCCATCTGTGCACTAGGCATGAGAGGTACTGTAAAATGCCGCCTGCGTAGGGTTCCCCGCATCGCGATCTCTATTCGGATCGGACATATCGCCCCCTGATACGATCAGTATATTACTTTTATAATTAATATTATTTATTCCCACGGCAGCGAAACAATGTTGAGGGTTGTGGAAGCGTGATATTGTGTGAGTTCAATGCGGGATGAAAACGCAAAAAAATCTCCGATACTGGGAATCGAACCCAGGGCTATCGCGTGAGAGGCGATAATGTTAGCCACTACACCATATCGGAATGAGTTATCTGAGATTGGGTTATTGGCAGTGCGCTGGCCTCGTGTCAGCATCTGCTACGAGTTCAAAACATTGTCCGTTTCTGTTGTTTCAACTTCCTTTCAACTTCTGTGCATTGCTTTTGCTGCCAACTCTCAGACGACAAAGCTGCCACAAAGCCATGTTTGGGTGTGTTGTGGTGTGTATAATTACGTCGGAGCTCATGTGACAAACATTGCAAGCGCTGTTGCTGCGGTGATCTGCACAACTCCACCACAGCGTTTCTTGCACCGCATACAACACACACTTGTTCAGTAACTTCCAGCATCATTCTCACAGTCATGTCTGCGGTCCTTGACCCTCCTCTCGACAAGGTACGTTCTCGCTGTGTTAACTAGATGAACCCCTGATGCGACTTCGTGGCACACAGAATCGAACCTCGATGTCTAGAGCGCTCGGCGCTGCATTTTTGAGCCATCAAGTCGCTGAGCTCGAGCGAAATGCTCCGGGAAATCACCGCAGCAAGCCATCTCGCGGTCGCGGTGGTCGTGGTGGCGGAGCTCGCCGCTCGAACAGGGACCAAGACTATGACCCCGATTTCGACCGTGCTCGTGCTCGAGCTGATTTCGGCATCAGCTCCCCTACGGATGAGGGCTCTTGGCGTCGTCGCCCTCAGTCCAGCGATGATACTGCGTCCGAATCTGCCTCGCCGCCTCGCGCCATTCACGGCCATGTGCGAAGCGCGCCCCAGCCGGACGTCATCGTGGTTGATGGCAGCGTGCTCATACACGCTCTAGGTGCAGTGCAACGTTGGTGCCGCAATGGCCGTACCCAAGTAGTAATCCCACTCGAGGGTGAGTAAAGTACCACGTTCACCGCCCCCTATTCACACGAACTCCTGTTTCCAGCTCTCAACACACTCGACGTTCTCAAGTCTGGAACCAGCCATATCGCCGCACGCTCGCGAGCCGCCTCCCGTTTACTCGAAGAGGAAGTCGGAGTGAACCCGCGCATTCGCGTTCAGGGCGACGACGCCTTCATCCCCTGGGATACTCTCGCTGCCAAGTCCGCGTCCGGTGTGGGCTCAGTTCCCAACCAGCCTGATGCGCGCTGGAAGGTGGAAGGTGCTGGCGCACCCGAGTGGATGAAGCGCATGCTTTGCTGCGCCAAGTGGGAAGCTGGAGCCGGAAACCCGGATAACAAGCGAGTCGTCCTTGCTGTTGTGGATGCCAAGGACACGGCTAGTACAACCGTTGGCCGCCATGACTCGCTTGTCGACGGCGAACTTGTGCGCGAGTGGTCCGCTAAGCTTGGGCTGGAGGCCATGGAAGTAGAGAAGGACAAGGCTACCAGCAGTCCGGGCAAGGGCGAACGCCGCACACGTGGTGGAGGGGCCGCACGCTCTGGTGGTCCCCCTCCAGGTCGCGGTCGTGGCCGTGCCGGCCTTGTTGAAAAGCCCGCGCCTGCCATCATGGTTCCGCCCGCCGGCAAAGTCATCCGCGTCCTGGCTCGTGGGGAGAAGCTCGAACCGGAATAGTTTCCACGATCTGCGGAGATGTCTCATTAACGGAACAATCGGTAAGCTTCATTTTACCTAATTCCATCTAACATCCCATCTTATCACACGCTCTGCAGTCATTTTGCTTGCTTGCCGCCCGAAACAGCTTTGCGCGGAACCAGATTCGGAAAATTTAGGTGGAAAGCGGTTGGCTATGGTCCAGCGTTTTCCCCTTTCCTCTCTTTCGCTGCAGGGATTGACCGCGGACGTACATTTAGAACTGATCATCGACTGGGAGGTGTGAATTGCTTGGGTTTGACCTAAAGGCAGAGCTTAGGGTTTTAGACCAAATGCGGTTCCCTCTGTTGTTGACGCGGTTGTTGCCAGTGTCAGCGTCAATGCTTCTTTCCTATTTCTTACTATCCCGAACCCTTTTTGTATGCTGCCTCAATCCATGAACTCCTTTTCTTTCTTCTTGATTGTCTATAGTTAGACTTTCACGTAAATAAATATGACTTTTTTGCTTCAATTTTGAATATTTCTCGGAGGCTGCCATTTGCTGGCGCGCGGGGAGTGCGCGAAATCTACGTCGGCGTGGTGATTTAGAACAAATAATTACTTTCAAAGCGATGGCACCAGAACTAAACAGCAACGTTCCACTTCATTCAAACACATGGCAATTCCTCCCCGCCAGATCACCAATTACCCCCAGTTTCTCCCAGCCTTCAGCGCGAACCAACATGCCACAGCAATCCTCTCGCCTATTGGGCGGCATCCGCTTCCATCTCGGCCTTGGTCCTGCGCGTGCGGCGCTTCCGTGGCGCAGCGCCGTCGTCACTTCCTCCATCCTCGGGAATCTGTCCGCCGTTGGTAGGATCCGGCACAGCTGCGACAATCTCTCGCAAAAAGTCAAACGTGTCGGTCGTTTCGATTGCGTGTTTCCTGTACAAACGAGCCATCAAAGAGAAGTGGCAAGTTGCGCGAATGCGGGGAAAGCTCAATGAGCGTCATAGCTAGGGGGGTGCGACGAGGCTTTAGGAAGGGTGAAGACTCACAGATGGTACGCCTCTAGACGCTTTGCACCACGTTGAATGGTAACGTTACTTCCCTCTTGGACGAGATCGGCCATGAAGAGTTCGAGCGCTTTGGCTGCGTTCCACCACAAAGAACCAATCAACTCGAGCCATGTACAGTCAAGTATAAGTCAGGACTCACATATGACGATCGGTGTCGCCTGGGCTACCTTGCCTACTTCGTCGTCTTTCTGCATAATCTTCTTGATTCGAGCCTAAGAAAGCGGCAGGTCCTGCGTGCGATTAGTTCGAGGCGAGGAAGAACACTTCTAAACATAAACGCACCACTGGGAAGCGAGTCTGCTTGTTCTTGTTCTTCACTGTAAATTAACATATTTAAGTTAGCAGATGTACTCGATATTCGAAAGCACAAGGCCACGAACTGGTTGTGATCGAAGGATGAGCGAACTGAACGATATGGACAACCAGAAATCAGAGTAATAATTTAGTAATGTTGCGCTAATTTAAGAGAGAACAACTTACGATTTGTCTAGTGTACCCCAGTCGCAGACCGCAGAGTCGAATTCCTGGTAATCGTGGTGTAGCAGAGGCGACTTCTTCAAATAAAGAGTGAGTGAGGGAGCTTAGTCAGCATTCCTTGGGTAAGCTTGATCACCGATGTCTTGTCAGATAAGATAACCAAAGGAGTCGGTCATTGTTTGTCACCTCGACCAACCGATTGGTATAGCACTGAGAATAGCCCGAGGACCATGAGCTCTGTTGGCCCCAAGAGCACAGGGGTCAGTGCATACATATGCCGAACAAAAACACGACCGGCGCGTTGGCACAACCGAACGCGAGTTGCCGGTACCTCTATGCATATGCACATCAGAAAGCCTAGAGCTCGTGGGTAGCATTTCAACTCGATATCGCTTTCGTGCGCTATTGTACTCGGTAAATAATACTGTAACTTCCCTTCTACTATGGAGTAAAGAACTATAATGCTATGGAACGGATGTGTGGTTACTGGGAACAATAAGGCAAAGCCTAGCATACCGACGCAAACTTGTAGGAATGGAATTTCAGTCCTATGTAGATTGCCTTATTGAGCAGACTATTGGGTGCTCATCTAGTCTCGCGCATTGTCTAAATCTGCTCCAGGCAAAAAGAAATGGCATATGGCATAATCCGAAAGTAGTCAAGAAGCATAGTGGCTAAGTACACCGATTAGGATACAGACGTACAACAGACATACAACAGCAAAACAATACACTAAAAGAACAATTGTAATAACCCAGTGTGAACGAATAATTGTGGTTTATGTGGGTGGGGTGAGTTTTTACTCCATGTGGCGATCTAGGCAATGACACAGTAGGTAGAGCCCTTGGAGGTCTGGTCGGCGTCAACGGGGAGCTCAACCTCGACGGTCTGGGCAGCGAAAGAGTAGTAGACGGAATCCATTTGTAAAGTGGAAAAAGAGTTGAGAGGTAGAGGTAGGTGAGTAGGTGAGGAAGACTGAACTCGTTGAGTAATGCTGAATATTCTGGCTCTGAGTAGGCCTCTCTATATACCTAGAGGCGCTCATTGTCCTCTCTTCGCGTTTCGTCGCTCGCTACAAAGGATGGCTCTCAGCAATTGTTCAAGACGGACGAAAGGACGGCGAAGATAGTCCAAGAGCCCGCAGCACTTGCAACGATCAGACCAACGCTCGAGTTTCGCGCCCGACTCACCATGCACAGGATCTCACCTTTGTCGGAGCGCTACTCGCACAGGCGCGAAGCAACGTGCTATGTATGCGCCTAACCCAAAGCGCCGAAAGTTTGGCTAGCCAATTCTTGGCATTTTTCGAGCTAAGCTACACTTGACTGGCGGATGAACCGTGCGGACGCTTCTCCTCTGCTCGTCAAGGCGGAATGTACTCACCCCGTTGATGTTGATGTTCCCCCCGGCGGAGTCACTGCAACGTGCGTGTCGCGTGAGAGCCTAGACATTCAATAAGTCTAGAGCTTTATTGTTTTAGATAGGATAGTCATCATTTAGAGCGGGAAAGCATTCAGCAAGTTGGAATGATGAGTGTACGACGCAGGTACAGCATAGTTTTTCTACAAAGGTGTGCAGGATGGAACTTGTATGCCAAGGCAGCAAGGTACAGTGTATATTGACATGATCCGGAGAAACCCCAACATGCCAAGATGTGTTTTTTTCGGAAGGTGTACGAGCATTAGTAACTATTGTAAGCGTGAGCACGGGAGACGAAGTTCACCTTGGTCAACAATAGCCCAACGAGCATCTCGCAAGGAATCATTTTGAGGGGGGATTCGAGTGAGTTTTGAGAACCACCTGAGCGTCGCGTACGGGCCAAAGCTCGCGTTGCTTAAAGTGGGATGAGGGACCGACGTCAGCCTGAACCTTGAACGGTAGGCAATAACCCAAAAGGGCAAGTGATCGTCGTGACATAATGGATTTGCAATATTAGCTTTGATAGATGAGTGCTCGACGCCTTTTTACACGTTCCACACGATTAAGCTTATTTGTGTTTATACCGAGGTTGAATTTAGGCAGCAGTTGCTTTGTCCAGCAAGAGAAAGGATTCAGCCATAGATTCGTATAGTTCATTCAAACAATCCCAGTTACAAAAGAATAAGTTTACAACAACAGTGCTCTGTGCGTGTAATAATGAACAATGCAATGATGAGAAGAACGGAAAAATTAAGCAAAAGAAATTTCAGAAGCAAAAGTGGGTAGGTAGAAGGTGGGTGGTGGGTGGGTAGATAGCCAGGCGACCAAGCGCGTGCGGCTAGACGAGTGTGGGTAGAGTAGGTATGTGTGGTATGGTTATGCAGCCGGCAGCGGCGCACGTCTACGCGATGACGCAGTAGTAGGAACCCTTCGAGGTTTGGTCCATGTCGACCGGCTCCTGAACCTGGATGGGCTCGGCAGCGTACTGAACGATAGAATCCATGGGTAGAGTAATAGGTGGGTTTGGGTAGGTTTAGGTAAGAGTGGATTAAGACGCGAGTGGTGCGTAGTGCTCAAGTAGGAATAGAAGTCGCTGAGAGAAGTTGCTCGGTAACTGGGGAATCTGAGTGGCGAGGCTCGAGGTTTTAAGGACTCTCATCCCGCCAGGCGCTTTTGTTGTACTTCACCGTACGATCGCCTCGGCAAAGCGTGTAGCGGAGAAAAGCATGATCGTCTTGGACCATTCTTGCGCATTCCGCACGGGGTCGATGAGTGGTGGACCGCATTCCTTCCATAGTCTAGCACAATGGATCGGGAGAGTGAGTAATCGGTCCATGAGGGAGGAGGATCGACGCTATGCCTATTGTTCTCGGCGCGTCGGTCTCACATCCTGAACAAAAGCCAAGCACGTGGCGTTGATTACGGAGGACAATCCGAAGTGGGTGATCGCCCAGCCACCAATTGGAAATTTCACAATGCACGGAGCGTCCCGGTAGGCTCAATCCAGTTCCCGACGAAAGTGACGAGCGTATGTCCACAATTCGGGAGTGTGCTTAGATTAATTCGAGAGGTGTAGTATTCCAAAGTAAGCTTATGCAGTTCGCGAGAGAATCCTGTGTGCGTCGCGAGGTTTAGCCCACAGGCAGGCTGACCGAATGCAAACCAGCAAGAGGCTGCTGAGAGGTGATAAGTGAAGTAATCAGAATTACAGGTTTATTGATTAAAGCGCAATGCACCATCAAGAAAATCACTAGGCAAAATCAAGTCAGCCACTTGAAGCGCCGCGTCCAGCTTGGGTAGAGCCACTTCATTTCGGGTTGAATTGTAGGGTCGTCGAACTATGTAAAAAGGCCAGAAAATCCATACGTTTGGCATTTGATCGCGGGCGCAGCGGGGTGATTCGTGTTCTGGAAGGCGGGGCAGGTTGGAAGAACAGAGAGGCAACGACGAAGACAACGTCTTCTAGCCACGTGACCGCATCCATGATTTGTCCAATGGTGCTCTATCGTACCAACGCAAAATCCTAATTCCAACCACCACCACACCTAGCAGCCCTTTCAACCTGAATCTTTCGCTAGAAAGCTAGACAGTAATGGTGGATCTAAGATCGAGTGGCCTGAACGTTCTCAGGCAGGAAATGACCAACACGTTCAATCGCCTGCACTCTATCAATCGAGATGCCTTGTTCGTTCAGAAAGTTGCCGAGACAGGCACTTTACCAGTTATCCGTATGTTTCCTTTTCAATGATACAAAGATACTAAAACTGGACTTATAACCTTGGAATCTTAGCCAATCTTCGTTGTGGCGCGTGGTATGTCGACCCAGTCTTGGTATGTTCGAATCACAGGCTTTCTATCCGTACGAAACCATTGGTATTCATGTTCTATTCAACTTATAGGTACCTTCAGACGAAAATTCCTCGGCGTATTTCAAGTCCACAGATGGTCACACTTCGCAATGGGCATTCAACCTACGTCGGGCCAATCTACACCTGTTACCGATCATCGTAGCTCACGGTGGAATTATCTTGGTCGACTCAACGCGCAGAGGAAAACGACATCCAGATGCGTTATCTCGTACCGTACCAATCTGGTGTGCGGTCATTAATCAAGCCCTCGGCTTCCAAGACGAGTATTCATGCTTGTTTACCCCACCGGATGCGGTATCCCCGTCGGAGCATGCCCAGATGGAGGCAAAAATTGCAGGATGGGCCAAGGAGCTCAAGGTTCGTTCCGAATCGTAGCTTTCAATAGGATTCTCACTCATTTAATGCTTCTAAACAGGCCTCTGCATATACCTTGCCATCCCTCACCAAACCATTGCGTCCGCTTTGGATCAGCCCTGATTCGTCGAATCCTCGGGTTCCTAGCGTGGATGCGTCGAGTCCCTTCTACCCGATTATCTGTCTCTCGGCATCGAGGCGTGTTCAAGACGGCGTTGACCGACAACTCGGATTTACTTACGTCCAAGGCTCAGGTGACGATCACGAAATGTGGAGCCAGGTACGATACAAACTGCGTTCCCGGATATCCTCTACATATAACTTATGCGCCATCTGGGGTGCCGTTGACTTCTTTCATATGCCTTGCTGATGGAACAGGGGTTGACTCCGAGCGTCTACTGGCGGCATAAATCTGAGCTGCTGGCTTGTTCTCAAGACGAATTGCAGCCGATGATCGAGGAACTGCTAGAACAAGATCAGGACATTGGTGGCGGATTGACTTGTCATGGAATTGAAGCAGTGCGTGGTCGGTTGTTAGTTGGATCTTGGTCAACAAATCAAGAGATGCAAGACGCCATTCTGAACGATACACACGAGAATCCTTGGGCTACTTTGATGAAACATCTGCGAACCAGAACTCTGCGCTTACCGATGCCTCGGCTGGTCCAGTAGACACCTTGGATGCCCCAGATGAGCACACGCCGCCTTCGTCACCTCCCATGACTCTCTGCGTTCCGGGATTCTACCCAAAACAACACCCCACCCAGTTTCTGACCCAAACTCTGCCCGCTTCTCTCGCGTTCATTCACTCGCATCTTGCTTCGTCTTCTAACTCCCGAGTTGCCATCATATGCAAAGACGGCAAAGATATTTCGGTGGGCGTCGCCATAGCCGCTCTTACCCTCTACTTCGACGATTCCGGGAAATTCAAAGAGGAACTCTCGGCTTCTGGTTCGGCGACACCAACAAAAGACTTGATCAAGCGGAGGCTCCAATGGGTTTTAAGCTCTTGTCCTAGTGCGAATCCTGCTCGAGCAACACTTCGACGCATAAATGAATACTTAATGTCTCCAAACCGGTCGAGTTTACAGAGCCATGGTGTTTAACCGAAACAATCGAATATTATGTTTCAATCTTGCGAACACGGTTGGATCATAGTTGGAGCTGCGTCTATGTGCGGATCAAGAATCACTCAGCTAGAATAATTCAAGTCATTCGAGTCATATGTAAGTCCACTCGGGTCTATCTTCAAGGCTACTGATATATTCCGATATGGTGTAGTGGCTAACATTATCGCCTCTCACGCGATAGCCCTGGGTTCGATTCCCAGTATCGGAGTCTTTTTCTTTTTGCCAGCTTTACTGGTGTTTTTGCTATCTTGAATTATCTACAATTCCGGAATCACGATGCTGGCATATGGATTAGCTGCCCCGGCCGCAGTCTCGTGTGGCACCGCAGACTGATTTCTATTTGGCGGAAGCTATCACACTAGATTAACATTTGCGCTTGTTTGTTCTTTCATAAAAGTAGTAGAGTATTGTGTATTATTGAGTTTGAGTCTCTTGTGTGTCAACCTGACGCTTGAGATTCACCCAGTCCCTAATTCTCTGGATCCCACATAGAATGCTGGACGTTACAGTTTTAAAGCGAGCACTGGCTAGATGGCTGAACATTATCCCACTAAGATGTGCTGCTAAGCAGTCATGTTGCACATAGCCGACCAACGCCCAGCGGACAACTCCTTGGCACTTCACATCTAAATCCCTCTTTTATTCTCTCTTTCTGACCTAAGTCGAGTCGTGCCTATTTAGGTCATTCCGAGCTCTGCTCCTCTACCTCGTGCTGAAGTGTCAACCGCCGCCACCAGCATCACTTGCTAAATCAGGATCAAAATGTCAGATAACAGAATCAGGTGCAAATTCACGCCAAACCACTGCTTTCCAGCTCTCCTCAGCATCGTCAGCCTGCACTGTTACCCTGTGTACGTATTTGGCCTTCTGTCGGTGTTTTACGTCCCCGCTCTGCTCGCGCGCCGCATGCCCCAGATTGAGATCCCCACCTTTCATTGAGAGTCACCTCCCGGCGTTTCCCAGAACAAGCATGCACTGTGTGCTCATGACTGTGCGAAGCTCGAACAATAGCCCCGAAAAGAAAAGGTGCTATAGTGGCTATTCTAGTACGACAAGCAAGCTCAGAGCGCGCAGGCTTAAAACCAGGTCTGGAATGATCAGCGTTCAACATCATAGTCCTACAGCTCTACCTACTCATCACTGCCCACCGCTCTTATACCCACCCGAGCTACCTATTCACTGCAATGGACGCCATCTACACCACCGATATCACTCTCGCTGCTACCTCCGTCGAGACAGGCGCGCCGGTTGACATGGACCAAACTTCGAAGGGATCCTACTACTGCGTTATCGCGTAGTTGCCTTCCACACACACACTTCTTTTCGTTCTCCTTATTTCTTTTTGTCATTTTTGGGTTTTAACTTTGTGTACTTTGGGTGGAAGGTTCCTGTATTATTTTTGTAAGGTTTTTACTGTAATTCAACTTATAATAGTCTAGGGTTTACTTGATCTGAGTGTGGAATGACAACAGAGCTGCACTCATGCATAGCATATGTAAACTGTGGGAATGAACCCGAACACATTACAACGCAAAACACATGCACAAAACATCTGTCCTTTCACTGCCATTGGTAGCATTTCGCCCACTTTTCGCCCATAACTACATCGTCAAAATCAAGCTTAAGCACACCTTTAGCATAGATGCAAATTGTGTTCTCTGGCCGTACAATTCCAGTCCAAAGATCGGCAGGAATACACAGCAGAAGTTGTCCTTGCCGAGTGGTGATCATGCCTGTTTTGTCCATGAGCCAGTCATTATAATCTTCGGGGTCATGAGTATAGAGAGGGGTAGCGGCCCAACTACGGATAGTCCTGTCACTAGAGCCAGAAACGATGCTGGCACCATCGAGTGAGAAGGCCACAGAGAGGACCCAGCCACTGTGTCCCTCAAACGGCCCGGCCACGAGAAGCCCGCTATGTGCATCCCAGACACGGATGGTGTTGTCATCGGAACCAGACGCAATGCGGGTGCCGTCGGGTGAGAAGGCCGCAGATCTGACCGAATTGGTGTGTCCGTAAAATGGCCCAGCAGCGAGAAGCCCGCTGTGTGCATGCCAGACACGGATGGTCTTGTCGTGAGAGCCAGAGACAATATGAGTACCTGTGGGTGAGAAACCCACAGACAGGACCCAGTTGGTATGCCCCTCGAATGGTCCGGCAACGAGAAGCTTGCTGTATGCATCCCAGACGCGGATAGTGTTGTCATCGGAACCAGACGCAATGCGGGTGCCGTCGGGTGAGAAAGCCACGGATCTGACTGAGTCGGTGTGTCCCTCGAATGGCCCAACAGTAAGAAGCCCGCTATGTGCATGCCATACACGGATGGTCCTGTCATCAGAGCCCGAGACGATACGAGTGCCGTCAGGCGAAAAGGCTACAAAGTTAACTGAGTTGATGTGTCCTTCGCACGGCCCAGCAACAAGATCTCCGCTGCGTGCATCCCAGACACGGATAGTATTGTCATGAGAGCCGGAGACGATGTGAGTGCCGTCGGGCGAGAAAGCCACAGAGCTGACTCGGTGGGTATGCCCCTCGAACGGCCCGGCAACAGGATCTCCGCTGTGTGCATCCCAGACACGGATGGTCTTGTCACGAGAGCCAGATACAATGCGAGTGCCGTCAAGTGAGAACATCACAGAGTTGACCCAGTCGGTATGTCCCTTGAACAGCTCAGCCACAGGAAGCACGCTGTGCGCATCCCAGACTCGAACGGTCTTGTCGGTGGACCCGGAGACGATATGAGTACCGCTAGGTGAGAAAGCCACAGATTTGACTGAGTCGGTGTGTCCCTCGAACGGCCCGGCAATGAGAAGCCCGCTGTTCGCATCCCAGACTCGAACGGTCTTGTCCGTAGAGCCAGAGACGACGCAAACGCCGTCGGGTGAGAAAGCCACAGAGCTAACCCAATTGGCGTGTCCCTCGCACGGCTCAGCAACCAGAAGCCCACTATATGCATCCCAGATACGGATGGTCTTGCCATCAGAGCCTGAGACAATGTGAGAACCGTCGGGCGAGAAAGCCACAGAATTGACCCAGTCACTGTGCCCCTCGAATGGTCCGGCGACAAGAAGCCCGCTCTGTGTGTCCCAGACGCGGATGGTATTGTCATGAGAACCAGAGACGATGCGCGAACCGTTGGGTGAAAGAGCTACACAGTTCACCCGACCGGTGTGTCCCTCGAACGGCCCGGCAACGAGGAGCCCGCTGCATGCATCCCAGACACGGATGGTCTTATCGTCGGAGCCCGAGAAGATGTGGGTGCCGTCGGGTGAGAAAGCCACGGATCTGACCGAGTCGCTGTGTCCCTCGAATGGTCCAGCAACAAGATCTCCGCTGCGTGCATCCCAAACACGGATAGATCTGTCACTAGAGCCAGAAACAATGCGACTGCTGTTTGGCGAGAACGCCACAGAAAGGACCCATCTGGTGTGCCCTTCCAACGGCCCAGCAATAAGTTCCCCACTGTATGCATCGAAGACACGGATGGACTGGTCACTGGAGCCAGACACGATGCGGGTACCGTCGGGCGACGGCGCCATACAAACAATGGAGCTGCCAGTGTTCCACGTTGCTAGACACGACAGGTCTCTTCCCTCCCTCCCCGGCCCTTCCAGCCTTATTAAGCCCTGCGTGCGCTTCCAGTACCGTACTCTGACCGGGTGTATCTCTGGCCAAAAGGGGAGGGCCGAGATATAGATGTGGGGTGTGCTGCGAGATGCCGAGCTCACGCTGAATGCCGTCACAAATCGGCTAGCGTCTAGGGCAAGCTCAAGCACATCGTTTGCAGCTCCCGATCTCTATGGTATTTTTAGAGTTCGTTCTGCAAGAGCTCTGAAATGGCTAGACTCACCTGTAACCATCCATGAGCGTGGGTCAACATCTGCGCACTGGCGCCGATGCTGTCTCTCAAGTTCATCACCTCCATCCAAAACAGCAAGCAGTTTGACAGGAACTCTTCTAACGCAGTGCAGACATTGTCTGAAGCTTCGGTAATCTCTACATGAGCCCCCCAGTATCGACAAGCGTAGAACAGCTCCGGTGAGATTGCTTTGTCGATCTTTTCCGTGAGACCTGGAATATTCTCGTCGAGGACAAAGGACGAGTCGAGCTCGCAGATATTAAACCGCAGCAAGCGCTCCATGGTGCTAAAACAACGCAGGGCTAGGTGCTGATTATGCCCCACGACATTACAGCTCAGGTTCTTTGAGCGCTTGTCGTCGAGCATGAAGTCGGGAAATGAGGCATGGAGCGTAGAGACCAGATCGGCATCTTGTGAGACATGGAGCACAGAACGAAGATGCTGTAGGGCGTTCAGCACCTCATCGTCGTCCAGCTCCAGCAACTTTGCCATCGTCGTGACGCTAATTGGCTCTCTGGTACATATCGTCGTGTCTAGCACCAGTCGTATGGTCGTCTTCTCCCTATCCTCTAAGTCCTCGTCGCCGAACGGGGCTGCGAGCACAGCTCTGTATAGATCATCGATATCTCTGTGTTTGTTGCTCCCGACCTTGGATACTATAGATAGCAATTCTTCGAGCCGCTGAGAGAAGTTGACTCGCCGACTCTTCGGGCGGATGTAGCGCACGGCAGTGGCGGCGTAGATGAATAGACTTCCAGCCTGTTCTGCAAGCTGCCCGAGCTTCTCCTGGGACAGCGATATTCCTCCTAGCTCAGCCTCTAGATAGACTTTGATGTCGGCTTGTACGAACGACGCTTCGATGTCGTGGAGGTGGAGCACGGAGCGGCGGCGCTGTTGATCCGGCTCGAGTATGTCGAACAGCCCAGGCTCTGGGCGACAGGTGATGAAGAACTTGACCGGCAGGTCTTTCGCATCAAGGAGAAGTACTTTGAGGATAGCCTGAGCGCCGTCGCGTCGGTCGCATTCGTCCAGTGCGTCGATCACAACAACGATGCCCTCCGGCACCGAAGACATGACTTCGCGCAGGGGATCTCGTATGAGCTTCTCGAACTGCGCCTTGGTGTTCCTCGCCCCGATGTCTTTGTCTTCTCCAATTTGTCGAATCAGCACCTCCCGGTACGAAGGCAACAAACGCGCGAGCTGATGAGCGATGGCGGGCACGATCTTTGACACGTCTCGACTGTCCGCGTCCGTGCGAGAGCAGAAGAAGCTTGCTCCAAGCCGCCGCTCGAGCTGCATCTCTTCGCAAAAGCTGTACGCTAGCGTAGTCTTCCCAGTCCCAGCCATGCCGTTCAGCCAGTACATTTTCGGACTGTTCGGGTCGTCAGCCCACCGCCGCATCTCCGCGAGGATCGATTCACGAGTGCCAGGGGTACACATGCGCCGACCGACGACGTCGGACAAGCTGGAGTCGTACATCGCCTTGAGCGCTGCGTTTAGCTCCTTGAGACGTGCGTCCTAATAACAGTGTAAGATCCTAAAGCCTATAGCTTTCCTGTATGATCAACGTGCCACCTGCTGCTCCTCCTGGTTCCTCCAGATCTTGATCAGCGCTTTGTTCTAGATTAAGGTTAGAGCTTCACTCGGCGGCGCCTTGCGAAAGTAGTCGTACCTGTAGCTCACGACACAAAGTCTCAACACGACGATAACACTCTTGCACATCGTCCACGTCCTGTCGCGCCTCAAGGTGGCGCCTAATCCCCGAGCGCTGCTGCTGCTCCTCTACACGTCTCATTTCCTCCTCGAGCCCACTACAGTCCGGTCAATCTCAACAGTTGGTTACATATTGTGAAGTAGCCTACCTTGCCAGGCTCATCACAGCCTCCGACATCTTGGAAGACGTGTGCTCTCCGGGGTGCTCTTTAAACTCGTTGACCATACCTTGGAGATTCAAAGCAAGCTCAGCATAGTCCTTTCGGTTCTGAGCGGCCGTCTACAGTTACGTGAAGAAGAGTTGGTGACTTTTCAGAATATGTAAGGTAAGATCACTCACTTCGAAAATATCGACTACCCCAAGGAACCCCGCGACGGCGGATTTGACAGGGGGAAAGACGTCCGAGCTCTCCTTTAACAACAGCAATGCAACCTTGAGTGTGGACCATGCGTCTGCTCCGGCTTTTTTTGCGGCTATAGCCAGGCTCGATTCTGCGTTGGCTGATTTTTTGCCATCCGTGGCCGAAGACAAGGTAGCCGGCGTCGATTGGCTGGGGCTTGGCGCTGGCTGAGGTGCAGTTGCCGGTTGTTGGGGCTGGGTGGTCGGTTGAGAGAGAAGACCTATGACTTGTTCGTGGGAAGGTGTGAGCTGCTCAGGTGGGTCTGCAGGTGGGATCCGAGGCGGAGCAGAAGACGTCGGAGAGGCGGGCTCTTGATCACTTGGCTTGAATACTTTCTTTGCGCCATGGGTGACACGCTTGAGGAACCCGCGAACCCGACCTGAAGACGAGGAGCCAGGACGCATGTCGTTAGGTTGTGGTGGTCGAGTTTGCTAGGCACAGCAATTTGTCTGTATCATATGCAGACACGCTTTGTCTAGGCGTTATGGGAATGTCCCTGATCGAATGCCCATCTTGGAAGGAAGCGCCCAAATGGTGGGCGCTTAACTCCGAACCAAACACGTGCATATTGTCCGTGTAACGAAATGGATATCCTCCAACTTGTCGTAAAGAATACCACATCTAACGAGAACACAGCGACGCTTAGCGATCTCAGTGATTAATTACTGAGCTCCCAAGTACTTAACTATCCCATGAGGGGTTTCCGACGAATAAACCGTTAGCACGCAAGCGGGGGGTCAGCCTGCTTCAGAATATATATATATATAGTTATACTGCTCTCATACTAACAGTATCATTATGACACACCTTTTTTCTTAAGTAGGAGCACCGTTGACATTCCGAGGTCGAAATACTTCCCCCAACGCTATCACCCTATTGGTATCTCTACTGTTGTAAGGCTACCCATAAGCTGAATGTCGCGCAAAAATAAATCACTCGTGCATCCTCGAAAGGGCACAAAATACCCTCCGATTTCATTTATCTCAAACCTCCTCCGTGTCCCAAATAACAATGCGTGGCTCTGATTGTTGCGCTACTACCTATACATGTACTTCCCATCGATCGCGACCCTCAACATAAACCTACAGCCAGGCTCTAATGAGCACGAGCACTCCACGTATAGGCATGAATATGCAAAGCTCAGATAGACAATAGGTATGCCGCGGTGCGCATTTCAGCCCCATGCAGCAACTGAGGGCATGAGCGAAACTTAAATGCTACGCCTGAAATGCTCGACGTTCTTCAGCATAGTCCTACAGCTCTACCCGTCACTATTAACCTATCCACTTGAGCTACCTACTCTACTACAACGGATGCCGTCTACACTTCCGCTGCTACTTCCCCAGCTGCCGCCGAGCCCACCGCTGTCGAGATTGGCGCTCCTCTGAATATGGACCAGACGTCAAAGGGCTCCTACTACTGTGTCATCGCATGGTCACACTACCCACCCACCCCATTCTTTATTCGCTTCTTCTATCGAGTTTTTTTGGATTCGATACACCCCATGTCTATCCTGTCGTCACGAATATCTAATTTTAGCATCATGTAGCACCGTTGCAACACTGTCTCATTCAAGCCTTGTTTGTACACCAGTTGAAATAACCCCTTAAAAACTCACAACTCGCGAGATTCAACGTTGTTTCTTCTCTCGGGCCTCAAAGGCTGATAGCTGGGACTTGTAAGCCGGCGCTTCCAGCTCCAGAGCCAACTCCACGCTCTAGGACGCCCTTAGTGCCACCACCTAGGCTAGCGCTCCTGATCGCATTTACTGGTCACTGCTAATTTACCGACATTTAGCAAGCCGTAAATCAGACACGATGAGTTGGGATCCAAGGCAAAAGGCTTCAGGCTCAATGCAGCACACCAGCCTCAGTAAGACTACTAAAACGCCAAAGCATGCATCGCGAACAGACCGTATTCCTCTGCTGAAAGACCTATCCTTTCCGTTCGATGCAAGGATGTCCGCATGGGTTCTACTACCGACCATATCTTGATTGGTATCGACACAAGTCTCTCGGCCTAAGCATTGCCAAGCCGGCTTGACCCATTGCATACAGGCAACCAGCACACGGCGGGAGTCCAGCTCTCCTCAAGCACCTTACCTTTCATTCTCGCCTCTTTATTACCCCACTTGGATCACACTTAGTTGGGTCATTCCGATCACAGTGTTCCTGCCTCGTGTTGGAGCCTCGGCCGCCATCAACGACCTCACTTTCTGGATCAAGACTAAGATGTCAGATAACAGAATCGAGTGCAAATTCATCTCCCACCACTGCTGTCCGACTCTCCTCACCGTCGTCATTCCGTGCCACTATTCCGCGCATTTATTTCATCTATCATCGGCGTTTTACGCCTCTTTCCTGGGTGCGCGCCACATAATCCGCATCGAGGCACCGATTATTGCCACCTTTGACGGCCAGTCATCGCTGGGTTCAAGCGCTCTCTGTGTACTCATGACCGTACGAAGCACACACAATAGGCCTGCGAAATCCAACCCCGGTGGCCGCTTTGGTACCACAAAGATACTAAAGGGGTACGTGGGGCTTTAAAATCAGGTCTGAAATGCTCGGTGTTGGACAGCATAGTCCAACAGCTCTACCTACTCATCACCCGCCACCACTCTCATACTTACCCGAGCTACCTACTCCTTGCAATGGACGCCATCTACCCCACCAATATCACTCTCTCCGCTGCCATCGAGCCTACATCTGTTGAGACAGGCACGTCAGTCGATATGGACCAGACCTCGAAAGGATCCTACTACTGCGTTATTGCGTAGCAGTCTTCCGTCCACACCCACTTTATTTCGTTCTTTTCCGTTTCGTTGCTTTTGGGTCTTATCTTCGCATGCTTTGGGTTTGTTGGACTGACGTTGTAGTATTATGTTGTAATTGGACCTGTAATAGTTTAGAATATCACGGTTGCTTGTGATTATGTGGTTGAGTGCAAACAAATGCCGCCCTCCGACATACCAGCCAGATTTTCAGCAACCTCAATCACAGAATGGAGTGACCAGCTTATCACCCCCCCCCCGGCATGCGCTCCACAGTTTAACGTACCGTATGATGTTCTCTTGTAAACGTCACAGCCAACTAGCTGCTTTTTAGATTCCGGCGGTTCTTGCACTTCGTCGTCGATTCCGACATATGGACAGTTCGGCAAAACAAACCTAACTGAATATACAATAAATCTTGTAGCCCGAAGTACCTCAAAACAAACAGAGTTTCGTACAGCATAACAAGGACACGCTTTGACTAAAATATGATATTTGACCGCTTTGTCGCTCCCCCACCGTAATTCAAGACCTCGCGAGTGGTTAAAACTCTCCCTCTGAGGCAATGACAATTGATATTACAAACAACTTAAACCCATATGAATTTTGAACGGTATAGATACAACAGGTTGAGAAGCATAGAGTTAGAGACGGTGGGGAAGAGTACATATGTGTTACAAGGGCATTGCTCGATGTTGCTTTTGGAATTAAATTAACGATCCGTATTGACATTGGTCCTCAGGCAGAGGTCGGCCATGGAATGTAGCTGGTGGGATGGCGAGATTCTTCGTACAGCCTTTGCCTCCTGGAAGACCCGGTGCCGGTTGAGGCAGGTCCTCCAGCCTGGTTGGAAACAACAGCTGGCCACTGAAACTACATCCCAAAAATAATTAAGGAAATCATCAACCGGGCTGAGCTCGAGCACACCTACCACCTCGTCATCTTCGACCGTCGATGGAGCAATCGACCCTTGCTCCTTCGCTGCCTTCGACCTGCACGGTGTTGCGTCGGCCCGAATATACCCCAGTCCCTGCACGAACCGACGCTCGTTGACAATCTGGACAGCGTTCAGTCGAACGGGTCGACTGCGAGCCTTGCGCCTGATGTATGCGGTCTGAGGTCCGTCCAGCTGCATTCTAGGCTTAGGCGCCAAGAGCTGTGGGGAGTGTATATCAGTTATTAGGAAGTCTTACACTTGTTCACTGTGCATACCTTTGCCAGTAACGACATGCTCTTCATTCGCACGGGGTGAGCCTGAGTGATACTTTCAGCAGAGCGAGACGCGAACATGGCTACACAAGAGACAGAGAAGTGCAAGCGGAAGCAATTTGCTGAGCTCCGGCTTTCTCGCGAGGTTTCTTGTACTCACTCATCGGAGAGTTTATCGGAGAACGCCGCGGTATGTTGATCGAGTCTGGTCGGTGGGATGAAAGAACTGATGTTTGCGTGTGTTTGCCGTCGTCCAGCCTCGCCTCAGTGCTTGGACCGGCCTCTGGTTCTTCTCGTTCCGAGGTCAAGGAGATGGCCAGAGGTACCCTAAATTCTATAGATGAAGCTTATAGTGCAATCATAACCAAACCTACACCTACACCTCTTGTGACTCGTTGGTCTATCTACAAGTTTCTGTGTGCGTGCATTATGAATGCAGTCAGCAGGTTTTCAAAACAACGCAATTATCTACGTACATGTTTATATCTGGTGAAGGGACCATTGAAACAGTCCATGAATCGGTTGTGATCACTCGTTGCCAAATAAATCCCGACCAGTAGTTCATCGGCGCTTAAATTGCTCTTCTCAGGCATTACAGTACAACTACCCAGTCGATCTCTCCTGTCTTTCACCTCTTTCACCTAAAGTCCGACCGTCCTGTCAATCGATTAAAGTAATTTGTCAGTTAAATGTCACGCAAAAACGAATCACCCGCACATCCACGTAAAAGCACAAAAGAGTTCAAGCACCTCTCAGACCAGTTTTTAATTTACCTCGTGGGTGGTTCGACGACAATGCGTGATTCTAATTGTTCGTACCACACGTGTGCCAACCCCCGCATATGGTCGTGCCGTCGATCGCCATCCTTGAGTAAACTTCCCGCCGGGTTCTATTGAGCGCAAACACTCTGCGCGAGGGGCATGACGGTGCGAAGCTCAGACAACAGGGTGAGAGAGAAACGTGCCACAGTGCGCATTTCAGCTCGATATGGCCATTGAGAGTATGGCGGTAGCTTAAAACCAGGTCTGAAATGCTCGGTGTCCGTTAGCATAGTCCTACAGCTCTATTCACCTATCGCTGCTCTCAATCACTCGAGCTAGCTACTCTACTACAATGGACGCCGTTTACACTTCTGCTGCCGTTCTCTCCGCTGCCACCGAGCCCACCACTATCGGGTCTGGCGCTCCTGTGGACATGGACCAGACGTCGAAGGGATCCTACTACTGCGTCATCGCATGATCGTACTACCCACCCACCCTTTCGTTCTCATCTTCTTTCGGGCTATGGTCTTCATTTTTATTCTTTCTATGTTCCTATGCATATCCTGTTGTTGTAACATCCTGTAGCACAAGTGTAACGTCACCCTATGCAAGTCTTGTTTATGTAACTCAATCCAGACAAATACCGTCCACTAAACGAAACACAAGGTATTAAATTCGCGCATATGTATTTACTTCACCAATCTGGAAAGACCGCCGCCTTCAAGAATCGAGAGAAAAGTATACTGCCTATCCTGGGTCATATCAACAATAGCCACACACAAACTGATTCGATCCACCAAAACTAAACAAAAAGGAAAATACTACATTCGAGGCTAGCTTCGAGGGTATGGTAAGAAGGGGAAGTGTAGGTGAACGCCTAGACCGTAAAGAATGGCTGCTCTGACTGGGACTGGTGCTGCTGCTGTCCGAACGGATTGGGTGCGCCGGTTTGTTGAGTGTGCAGCCGCTGAGCGGTGTTACCATGCCCGAAACGGAGCTGGCCAACGTTTCCGAACGTATCTTGGCCGTCCTCTCTGTGTACGAAACAAAATGTTAGAAAATCGATTGATCGGCAAGGGTCGGGTTTCGGAGTAAGATAAGACGAACCTGTTTGCGATCAAGTGCGCCAAGTGCGTGTTGGCACCATCGTTCGCAGGCGTGCGACGGGCGTTTGCGAGTGTATTTTGCTGCACTTGCGAGAGCGACGGCTGAGGAGAAGGTGCAGAGTGCTCCGTAAGTGCAGGGGTTGAAGGGAAAGGCGACATGGACGGAGCAGGGCTCTGTTGCTGGGGTGGCCCTCCCATCAATGCGAACGGGTTGTTTGAGCCGTACCCCGTAGGCTGTGCCATGAGCGGACTATGCATCTGCTGTTGGCCCATCAAGAACTGCGGTTGTTGCTGTTGCTGCTGCTGTTGGAACATCATCTGTTGTTGTAGCTGCTGCTGCCGGTTCCATTCCTCTTGCTGAGCCTGCTGCTGGGCTTGTTGCTGGGCGAGCATCTGCTGCCTCTGCCATTCCTCCTGCTGCGCCTGTTGTAACGCCTGCTGTTGCTGCATCGCGTTATACTCGGCCTGTTGACGCAAATACTCCTCCTGCTGAGCCTGTTGCTGAGCCTGCTGCAAGTACGGGTTGAACGACGTAAACTGTGGCTGAAGCTGCTGCTGCGGTGCGTTAAAATCGATCAAGAGATCGCCACCGCCGTTGGCCTGGGGTTGCAAGTTCCCCTGACCTGGATCGTCGAACAACGCTCCACCGTCCTGCAACATCCGCTTCCGCTGGGCCTCTTCCGCCTCGGACAACGCGAGCGCCTTGGCCAGATCGCGCTCTTCGCCCTGTCGGCGCTGGTCATTAGCCAAACTCCGCTTGCTCTCCTCAATCGCCCGGCGCATCTCATCCTCTTCCTTCGGCGCGCGGGTCTTTGGTGCACCGAGGAGAGCTTGAGCACGGCGCCTGCGCTCGTTCTCGTTATCTTGTTCGTCTCCTTGGTCAAACTGGCCCGTCTCGCCGCGGACCATGCGATCCCGCATCGAGGCACGCGAGCGGCGCTCTTCCCGCAGACGCGCATCGTCTGTGAGGAGGTTCGTAATATCCTTGGCCTTCTGACGTACGTTCGCGCCTTGATCCTTGCCATATTCGTCCACAAACTGGAACTCCTTGAGCGTTTTGATGACGTAGAGGTTATCCTTGAAATAGATGACGGTGTTTTCCGAGCCGGCGTGTAAGCAATAGTCGAGCACGGTTAACGCCTAGACCACAAAAAGCACATCAGGACTGCGGAAGTGGCCTCGCGAGGCTAGGCGACGGACCTTGAACACATGTCGCCAGTTCTTCCCTTTGTCGTTCAGTCGCTTGTCGAGCATCTCCATGATCTCGACGAAATCGTTTCTGCACGGATTAAGAGTGTTTAGCATGAAGTATGGGCTTGGACGACCGAAGATGGCTCACTGATTATAGGTCATCTGCGCGATATCGTTCATCTGCGTCCCGGACGGTCCCCAAGGGTCGTTGGACGTCGCATCTCGAACTTTGGACTGGACGTCGGAGTACCCCTTTGTGTAGTTTTTGGCCACCCGAAGTGCGCCTTTGCCAAAATGTTGCATCGACATGGTGAGTTAGACTGGGTTCCTTGAAGAGCGTGGGCAAGTTTGCGGTAGCTCTCGGGGACGAGAGAAAAGATCTTCAACGACTGCGGAAATTATTTGTAGTAGAATAGATCGTCTGTGTGACTGCGAGAAACAACGGCGAGGAGTGTGGGATGCAGAAGAGAGCTGTGGTGGAGGCTGCGCTTCGGCTCCCCGTAAACAGACTAGGTCATAGCTTAAGTAATCAATGGCGCTTAAGATAAAGGCCTTTTCGGTTGTGCCTTATTTTCGCCTCTCTCGCAATACATGTTAAACCATTTCATTCGCATACATCATAGTGAACAACAGGGACAACCGCAATACATGACAGTGAAAAAGACCAAAAATTACAAACACCTCAGTGGCATACTTACAAAAACATAGTATAGTTACCCTTTTATGATCGCAGGTATCGCAGGCATCAACCCTCGCACAATCCCGCAGAAAATATCCTCGCAAACCAGTCTACCCCACTTGAGACCTCAGAACGTGAAAAGCTCTTAGATATAGCCAAATGCAAGCGCGCTCCACATAGCAGCGCCGCCAGCGATGACACCAACAGCCGGGCCTGCGATGCGAGATCGCTTCGATGGAGAGGGAGCAGGCAGAGGTTGGGACACTTGGATCGAGGTCGAGACCGAAGCAGGCATCGGAGACTGAGCGCGCCTGGACTCAACAACCGAGTCTTCCTCCTCGTCTTCGTCACTGCGTTTCCTCTTGTTGTTGTTGCCCTGTATAATAGCTAGGTGTCAGCCAAACTTCGATCACAAATTCCTCAACACTTACAGTTGAAGACGTCGACGGCAACTCCAATCCCACGCGAATCCTCAAGGCATCGATGCCAGCTACACAAAAACGTCATCAGTCCAGATTCCTACACACCGAGCGAGGATACGTACCAGCAAGCTGCCCAAGCATTTCATGCACTGCAGTCCTATGCTCACAAATCTCACCATCTCCCACCGACGCAAGATGCATCACCATTTCCTCAATCTTTGCAATGCGCGTTGGCATATCCGCAGCAGGCTCGGGGATCTGTACATCTCCATCCTTGTCCGCCTCCCTCTCCCTCTCGGCTTGCACCTCCAACGACCGCTTCAACTGCGCAATCTCGACCTACACACGAAAACGCCCGAATCAGTTCCGTAGATCAGATATAGCAAGCGCCTAGGGTCGTGCTCACCTGTGCAATGGCCAGCTCTGCTTGGAGCGTGCGCATCTCTTCACTAGGGCCCATATCGCCACGAGGGGCAGCCACATCCATCTCCCCGAGCCCACGAGGCTCAGTGATATGAGGGACAGGTGCCATCAGAGACAGCAGCCGGATGGGCTCAGGAAGCACAGGCACAGCCCGGATGGTAGACGTAGAAGCGATGGGCAACGCAACGAGCTTGGCTGCGTCGTCCTCGTACTCGCTCTCTGACATATCAGACGATGATGCTGACTCCTCGTTGAAATTGTTCTTGGGCGCATACCCGAATCCAAGACACTCGATCCCATCGCGTGAGTCGTACCCGAACTTGGGCAGAGCATCTTCATCACTCAACCCAGTGAGATCGATATGCGTGGGTTGTTGGCTAGGGGTATATTCGAATACGTCCGACCCGGCGCCTGAGCCCGAACTGGAGCTGTTGCTATCTACATCTTCATCTTCAGACTCGTCTTCGTCCATATCTTCCTCGTCTTCCGAGTCGGATGGAATGCCATACCTACGCGGTGGCGAACCCGGCGAAAACGAGAAACTAGGCATCCTACCAACCAACGAAAAATCGTTAAAATCGTATCCAACGCATATCCAGCATACGCACCTCTGAATCCTAACTGGGCGATCCGGCTCGCGAATGAACTTGATAGTCGCCATCAAAGGTTCATGTGCCTGTCAACAAAATAGAACCACGATGAGAAGAACGTTCGACCTGCCACCGCCCTTTGCGCACACACCTTATCATCCTTGGTGACCGACTTGCCAAACTCGAGCACAGATCCGTCCAGGAGCTGATAAGGTTTATGCGGAATAAGACGCTGCCCGCCGGCCTGGAAGTACGTCCCATGATACGATCCAATATCCTTGACCTGTGGCTGTTCACCCCCAACCCCATCCATCCCATCCCACCAGCACCACAGAAACAGAAGCAATCATCTAGTCAGTGTACATCCCCACGCAGATAAACCAATTGAAAAGCAGAACGAGGGAAACAGACGCCGCCGAAGCAGGGCACATGACCCAAGCCGGCTGGTTGCTGGTTGGTTGAATGGCAGGATGGCCGACCTGACTCACCTCGTCGTGCGCAAATAGGATCTCCGCGTGTTTCCTTGACATCACAGGCGGGACGACGTCGGTCCTCGCAAACGCGTTTGCTACGCCGGAGATCTCAGCGGGCTCCCGGCCCAGATGGACACTCTTGAACTGGCTACGCAAAAACGAGCGGCGGATAGGTGGCTTGCCGGCGCTCGTGAACGTGATATCGATTCCGATGACTGCAGGAGCAAGCCAGTGGTGTTAGCTATGCGAGATGAGAGCGGATGGCGAGAGATGAGGATACGCACTTCGTTTCGGTGGGAGGTCTGGGAAGGCATCCGGCCCAAAGTCAAAGGGTGCCAAGGGCACAGGCATGGGTACGGGCACGCTCATCATACCAAGGTTGGGGACACTGAAGTCCATCGCAGCGATATCCAAAGTGTCGAATGCAAGAAAGAGGCTCGCAAGAGAGTATGTGGACGTCGAGTGAAAGGGGGCAGATCAGGCGCCTTGCCCATGGCTGGGGCGTTTCCACAACACAACCAAACACGCCGCTGGGAACGTTAACTCTATCCATCTCCGTTAATTAACTTAAATCGATCTAGCAGTTGAGCATACACACAGGCTGGTATACATTGTACAAGACGCAAGCACAGAGGAGCGGTTGTAAACTGTATATACACACGTTCCGTGATGGTTGGTGAACACGAAACGCGGACATAAATCAAGAAGATGAACGATAGCAGATATTGAATGCCCCAAATAGGGGCTCGACAAAGCAAGACCAGAATCCCAAACCCGCAGATATGTGCGAGTGAATTCCAAACCACTCGCACAGACCTGCTCAAGAAACAAAACTAGAAACAGATCGCACTGTATTCTATCGGACTATGACCCGTGCACTTCGGCACTCCACGCGCCCGAATGAGAGTATGCGACCGGTCCATCTCGTCTCGCCACCCACTCTCCAGCAGGCTGCGACTGGTATCCGTTGTATCCCTCGTTGCTCACAGAAGTAGGGGTGGGTGTCGAATGAGCATAGTACGTGGGGCCTGGTGTCGGAGCCGATTGACTCGTGTAGCTTCTGTCGTACCCCGTGTACTGTGGTGCAGGTACGATGGGTGGCGGAGGTGGGGGAGCCGCGTTGGAATAACTTTGCGAATAGTGACTACTTGAGCCAGTGGGAGACGTGGGCGTGTACGGTCCATTGTTGCCATAGGTATAACCTTGGTATTGAGGCGGCGCAGAGTATCCCGTCTGCTCAGGGCCGGCGCTATAACCCTGCCCAGCGCCCTCGGGCGACGCAGAACCAGAGGTGCCGTAACCTTTGGGTGGAACACTTCCAGTTCCACGCCGACTTCGCGAGCGCTTGGAGCTACTCGTCGAGCTCGTTGACGACCCGGCTCCGCCACCGTACGGTTCGTATCGTCTCGCAACACGAGGCTGGGCGTTGGTCCCAAAGTAAGAGTTATCGGGACCGGTAGTGTGGCTATAGTAACCAGGCGAGTATGGGAACGCTGGTTCGCCAGTCGTCAAGAGTGGTGCTTGCGATTGCGACTGATGTTGCGGCGGAGCTTGAACTGGGGTGCGCACAGGCGAATCTGGATCGTCCGCTTCGCCTCTAGATTCGTCGTGGGAAATCGGGAAAATTAGCATTGACATGCACGTCAATCGAGAGGGGTAATGACGTACCGATAGCGCGGAATCCCATCCCCATCCGTCTCAACCTTTGGAGGGCAACGGAAATGCGTCTTGTCGAGATATTCGGGACTAATGTCCAGTACACTCAATTCTGGGAGGGACGACGGGGTGCGGAGTCGGCCTTCCTCGACATCGACGACCTTGTAATAGGAAATGAGATGCTGGGCGCTACCGTTGATCGTAAGCGAGAAAGTCTACGGGCAAGGCGTCAGTCAAATAAATTTCAAGCCCGTCATGCGCGAACCACAAGCCCGAGCTCCGGTGTGCATCCGAGGCGTCGTACGCCCCCACCGACGCCCTGCCCAGCTTGGGCAAAATCACCAAAGACAAGAAACGCCCCAGGCAACTTCAGGAACGTAATCGAAGCCCAGCTTACCTTTTTCATCATTCCATCTGGCTTGAACTTGTAGCTGTTTGTCAGACTTCCGACCAACGCACGCTCTCGGTTACGATCCGCCTGAGCACGACCATCTTTGGGCCGACTGAGACTGGTGGTTGAGTCCTTGCGAGGTGGGGGCGACGTATTGGCCGGGTCGTTGACGAGCAGCGGGCTGGGGTCGTTGGATGCGGCTGCCTGAGCATTAGCGTTGGCGCTAGTTCCTTTTTTGTCTGTTTCGCGATAGAGCTGACGACCGAGCGAGTCAGACAGCAGCATCGGGCAAATAAATTCACAAAACTCACCAGGAAATTCCCGAGGATGCGAGAGGGGGACCTGGACGCGCCAAAAGTCAGTCACAACAGTGGCGGCAGTGGATCGGGACAGGATCCGGGGGCTGAAGCGACGGCAGGGAGCATACTGACCAGAGCAGGCCGTCAGTCCAACGCTTGATGCCGCTCTCGTCCTCGTCAAAGACAAAGACAGAGCCCGATGTGATCATTCGACGCTCGCGGTCGACGAGACGACGGGTAACGCGCGGAATGAGCCCACGGCGGGCAGCCTCGAGAATGAGCAGGGCATCTTCGGTAGTCTCGATGAACCAGCTGCAGGGCGGCTCTGTCCAGACTGGCTCTGAGCGCGCAGGCGGGGAGTTTGCAGACGAGGGGGGCATTGCTAAGGTTGGTGGACAGGGGAACAGACGCGGATAGTTCTGCGATGATAAACCAAGGTTCAGCGTGGCCAAACACTGAGCCCTTGAACCTTGCATACACCGTCCACAGTCTCGGATTCCCACCCCCGTTCCAGCCTAGTCCCGTGCGAGCCAGATTTCGGCGGGATTCCCTCAATCACCGCATCACGTGAGCCCCTCCGCCGCGAGCATACACCCACCGGCCTCGCTGTCCCCCTTTCCGGACTAGCCCTGCACTCCTTGTGCTCTCCAAACGATCTGAATCGGTGCGTTCCGACCGTGCCCCTCTGCTGCTGCGGCATACCACCACGCCTCGCCCCGAGCTTCCGTCCTTCGCCCCCCCTTTTCGTCTTTCCTGTCTCCAGATCGCCCGCATCAGCAACGCATCTTCGGTCTGCCCATCCCCGTTGCTCGACTTGGACAGGGCCCGAAACACTCCAGCAATACACACGCACACACTACGCTTCCGGCCGTCTTTCGCAGCCGCGGCACCGCGCGCATAGGGCTCTCATTGCGAGCCGCATGAGATGCCGGGTTGCATCGCCCTTGGTCGCCGGCGCACTATCGTGCACCTGCAGTGCTCTATGACGCCAGCGGCGGACGTCTGGACCCCCTGGCGATCACCCCCTTTTCACAACAACCCCCGAGTCTTTCCCTATCAATTCGATTAGCATTTGATCCATTCGCGCAATAGCGGCATCGCCTCGTTACTGGCCATGTCCGGCAATTGTTTGTCCGCCACGCAAATCTGCCAAACATTAGCCGCTTTCGGATACACTCCGTTTCGACCGGCCCTTCAAGTCTTCTGGTTCGTGTGAGCAGCCATTTAGACACCGGGCCTTCTCTCCAAATGTCCGCCCACTATACGACATACAATTGTCACAGCCCTAAATTACGCCTTCTCCGCCCGGGTCTGGAATACATCATGGCGCGATAAACGTCCCCGCTCTCAGCACTATCACTTGTACTCCCACACATCTACCCCTGCCTTGTCATTCCACTCCAACACACGTATGTCCGTTGCGTCTGGCCGAGCCGCGCCGTCCTCCACTGGCTTGAACGCCGACGCCGAGCCACGCCGGAGCCAAGGCTGAAATTATCCCCAGGCTTGTGTGATATCGAAACGGATCAACGACTTTGTCCTAGTTCTTACTCGTTTCCATACCGTATCTTCCTTCTCGTTCCACGTGTCTGTCCAGCCAAGTACAAGACCGTTCAGCCTGTACCCGCTATCCAACGTCTATCGTACACGTGCATTCCAACGGGGAACGAGCGGTTGGGCTTCGTTATAACGGAGGCATGTGTACTACTGTTTATGGACGCATTTATTCTATCATCAGGAAGTTCTTACTCAATCACGCTTGGCTCTGTTCATAAAGTGCCCTGGCCGATGAGTCAGGCGTATGTTAATCAAGGGTTACCCGTCCCGCGTGGACGCTCGCAAAAGCGCGTACAACGTCTATCTCGACACCACAGCTTTAAACGCGCACACTGCCTCTTCTTCACGTCTTCTCATATTTTTCTTATCTTCCCAGGAGAAACAACTACCTCCCATCCCCACGCCACCCATTTTTCAAACTATCTTTCACTTTCACTACTACTGGCACCTCCCGCTCCCTATCCCAGGCCCCATTCCCAACTCGGGCTAATTAATATACACATGCCGACGCCATCACCTTCTCCCGCCGGCCCCGCATGCCGCATTCCGCCCACCCAGCCCAATAACAATAATAGCCCAATGGGTGGGCGATCTAAAGTTAAGCTCCAACTTACCGCCCGCCGCTATGGGTTATTTTTCGAACTCCTCCCCGGGGGCGGTTGAGATTTAGTTTTGATTTAAGATCCATTTGGTGCCCTCGATCTGCAAGCTAATTAATTAAGTGGGTAGATTTGGACTTTTTGCTTGACGGCGGGGTGTAGTTGGGGGGGCTTTTTGTTTTTTGTTTTTATTTATTTATTGAAAGGATGGCTGAACGTCTAAGCGGGACCGGGTGGCGAGTGAAGCGAGCACAGTGGAACGCGATCCACGCACACCGTGCATCACTTTTGCTGTGATCGATCGTTCTGAAAAACCGGGTACATTGAACGGCCAGAGCACTCGACCGAGCGCTCACTACGCCTCTGTACCTATCACTGCGGAGATTCATTCTGTCGCAATATTCACGTGCATCAGAATACTGTACGAACTTCGCGACATCCGGGACCTTCGGGCCCGGCGATTTTAACAGAGATTTGTAGATATGAATGTGTTTGAGGCGTAGATACCCGCGTCACGCGCGCGGAGGTTGGGGTTTGTGACGACCGAGGCCGAGAGCTGGCTGCTTACACGATGGCGTTGACAAATTGCTGGCAAATGAAAGGTTTGTAGGTACATATTCGATGCTGGACTGGTGATCGGACGGGCCTGCGAGTCCATTTGCCCGTAGCGTGTGTCTTTCAAGCGTGCAGATCGAGTACACTATCGCATTCTGTCAAAAATCCCAAAAAGAATGAGCATATACCCTAAATGACCCATCTCACCCTACAGAGCAAGTCCAGCTCGCGTACACATTGGCAACACGAACCACTAAAGTCCCAAGGGTCAGATCACACTCAACTTACACGCTCATCCAACTTCCTACAATCCCTTCCTCATCCAATCGATTTGCGTCCACATCTAAGCTCTCATCTCAACACCCGCCGCCGCGCATCCAGACCCCCACCTCCTGCATATACTCTAATTTCAAATACTGCTCTCACCAGTTCTCACTTGGCAAAGCAACGTATCTGAGTGGGCGACCGCACCTCTAAGGGTAGCCTAGCGAAAGTCCGAGCCTAAGGTCGGTGTCGTTTGAACTTTTACGTTTAATGTCCGCCTTGCGTTGGCCACTGTATCGATGGTGGGCGTATTGCCACGTGAAGAGGATGCAGCCAGCGCGACGATTGGACGCTGAAATAGTGCGGAAATTTTTGGCGATCGTAGGATTGTGGAGAAAGGGATGGGAAATAGACGTAGCTCGGGTGCTGTGCAGCACGATCGGAAATCTGAAGTCTGTTGTTCGATTTAGAGTGGGGGGTAGGGCTGGGGTTAGGGTTTTACTGAATGCGGACATAATGGCTGACTGGGTGTCAGGTAAACACAACGCGTCTCAAAAATGAACGTGCGCAACGCAGCCACGGGAAGTCAGACCAATCCCCAAGGGACTACCTCCCATAGACAGAGGTGAATCGGACGATTGATGATTCAAACCTTGTTTTGGCACGCGACAGATGCAATGTGTATGTCGTTAGGTTTCTTTGTCGAGAAAGAAGTGAATGACTCAGCATATATTCAACAAAGACTAAACGAGTAAACACGTTGACGTTTGATGAACATAATATATGAGATACAAAATAGGATCAACCTTTGTGCCGACCCCTGTGTGCCTAAACATCAAAATCACCTCGATCAACTTCTACAACATCAGAACATGTCAGAGCGCCTCTTGCCTGTGTCAGATGACGGAATGCGGCCCAAAGCACTATAGAACAATGGAATAGCTTACACGCCTATCTTGACGATCTCAACGTCGCGGCCGCAGATAATCATGTGTGCCGGACTCGTCGGACAAACACAAGTGCCCACACGCCCTTGCTCGCTGAATCCCAAATCCCAGCGCAACCCACGCTCGATGAACAGTTCCGAAATCCCTCATCTTATCGGATAACACCTGTTCTCAAGGCGTGAGGCCCTTCGGCCAGTGTCTCAGTCTGTCTGGGGAATGGACACCCCTGAGAGTAGAAAGTCAGCCGCCTAGAAGTCGAACAGGTTAGTAATCGTGTACATGTCACCGGCGTAACAAGCGAGCGGAATGCCGGATGACAGTCGAGCGAGCGGTGGCAGTCTTTCTCTTTGGGTGAACCGTCGACCCACGAGGTCGCACTGGGTGGAGAGGGGGCAGTCTGACGCCACTGCACATCCCAGCACTCCTGTACGGCTGGGATCAGCGCATACACGCAGCAGTGAAGACACGCACCTTGTGCTTGAAAAGGAAGCGCCGCAAATACACGGCCGAACTGTAGCCTCTCTCCTCTCTCGACACTCGCCGAAGTCAACCTTTCCCATCATTGCAAGGTAGTTTCTGCGTCGTACGCCCTAGCCCAGCTTACAAAGCATAGTTTCAGCCATTTAGAACTTTAGCCAAGCTCAACAGGGGCTCTTACATCCCTATGCCTCTAATTTCAGTTCCGCGTACGCCGTAAGTTAATCAGCACGTACTCACGCCCGACCGGTCCGTGATTCCAAGCACGTCCAAAAACGTCTAGAAATAATCTAAGTGTATGTGATTAGATAACAGCCAAGCCCGATGGGTCATGATCTCAGTATTTAACTTTTGAGTAGCTCATGTTCTAGACACGATCGAATGACCAAATACGTCCTGCGCAAAGCAGTCATGAAGAGATCTGAGTGGTTTGTGTTTGCTCCGCTCCCCCGCGGTGCCAGGAGAAAGGTATGAGCTAGTTTCCGCTATCTGGAGGTAATCGTTGACCGCGAGGATGCACCCACCAAGGACGACAAGTTTCGATAGGAGGTTGACGTTCGGGTGCCCCCAGTCGATCAAAGCTGGCACTGGCACTCGCCGGACAATGGAATACAGCTTAGTTGAATGGGTAATACGAGCCATGGGGCCGAAGTTCGTTCACGATGTGCGGACGCGGCCCGAACAACTGCTTACACGACCACAGACCAAGTACAAGCTGGGATCAACCGCTAAGTTTATCGACGCCTCGATTGATTATCTCCACTGGTTAACCGGGTGATCACACTCTGTTCTGCACATCGTGCGAGGCAAATACCATAGAGACGCCCAAGAGTCAGCACGGGACGAAAAACGGCTGAAATTTGGGCCGCGACACATCCTAGCCCTTCAAGGGGGAGAACAACGAGGTCTCGGGCATCGACCAGGTATCTCGTAAGTGCTCTGTGGGCATTCCTCAGTTGCTCTAGTCGCTCGCGCGTTCTTCGCAGTGGGCCTTTCCCAAGAGTCGCCAAGATCGATTGGTGACGTCCGCGAGTGGAACGAGGCGTGGTACTCCAACGTCTGGAATGTGGAGGCCTTTGCTGTGGTTGATCTAAATTGCATCTAGAGCGTTGTGGAGGGTCTTGTTTTACCTAATAGAGCTGGAAAAGGTCACCTCCGTTCTGGCCGGATCCATGAGAAAGTGACCAAGTCCAATAACGGGCAAGTACATATTCCCATCACACCCAGAAAATGAAGTCTGTGAGGAACGCAGCGAGGAAATCCCCAAGACAAAAGAGAGAATTATAGCAGCACAGGAACACACAGAAAGTCAGGCGAGGCACCCATCAAGCCGATCATTCGCTGCCGCGGTTGCTGCGTCCCAATCCGTTTGCCCCTGAGCTCGGCTGGACACGAAGTTGGGTCCACCGGGAACGCAGAAGGCGGAGAAGGAGCATGAATTCATGAAGTGATTCCCCTATAGATACGTAGCATACCGTGCCAGTGCTCGGTTGTATTAGACCAATCAAAATGAAACGATGGAGTGATCCCCGGTCACTGAACCGCCAGAGCGAAATGAGAACTGTAGGCGGGACACGAGTACAATAACCATAGATAGTCGAAGTTGTCAGATAGTGTGCACGGGAAGAGTATCCCTGGCAGTGCGCAGTATGCAATGTACAGCGATTCATATGGGGATATCGGTCCGCCACAAGTCGACCCCAGTGTCGCACCAAGAAGCATATCGATTGGCTATCGATCTAGCGGCGCCCACAGTACAAGACAGGTATTTCTATTAGTAACAGTTGTCGATCTCGAGATTCCTTTCGTTTGCGGGGTGGTCGTTGGCGAGAGCATCCTGCAGGATACAACCAAGGGTGTGGTCGCAGGTGGCCCCGCTGTAGGGCACATCAAGCTGATCGGTCTAAACCCAAAATTCATCAAAACCGTATTTTCGAGAGTGTAAGTTAGTCGATTTGCAATGGTTATGTGAAGTACCAAACAACTCCCGAGCACATCAATTTTGTATGTACCAGCCCAAACAGAGAGAAAACAGCGAGAGAACGAAATAGACAAATAGGTGAGACTGTAATGAAAACACAAATAATACGAGCTGTATATCAGACTATATGCACAATCAAACCAATTTACACTCCGGCTGTCGCCAACCAGCGGCAACGCGACAGAGCAACTATCCGCCTCTTTATCGCTACCCAGCTCCCGCCTGACTCCGCGAATTTCAACGAAAAAATGTGGATTAAATACGGCCTTCGGCCCAGCTGCTCTGGCCCATACCTCGCACTGCGGCGGCCAGCTTGCTCGTTTTGGGCACGGGTGGGATCACCTCGTCATCATCGTATATCGACGCGACCGTGAACGTCGAAGCTCTCGAAGCAGGGGTAGCAGCGTCCACAGTCCACCCAGGATACCGCTCATCAGACGGATTTGGATCATCTTCGGGGCCTAGAATGGTAGGCGGCACGGGGGTACGCGTGTCGGCATCGCGAGACTCATCCTCATACGCAGAGTACCTTTCCCGATCGTACTCTTGGTCCTCAAACCTAGAGTCTCGTGGATCGTCGTACGGCAGGCCCTCTGATTGCCAAGACACCGGCCGGTTATCCTCCCCATAGTCATACCACGAGTCCGTGCGCGTCGGCGGCCCAGGCTTCCGCATTTCCTCCATCCGTCCCTGCCACCCGGCCTGGCTACTCCCATTGGACGAGCGCACGCCGATAAACCGCACTCGGGGAACTTGCATAAGCCCATCGGCTCCGTACTTCTCTGCTCCGCCGGGATACTTTTCGCGCTGGCTTTGACTTTCTTCCTCCGGCTCTGGATCCTCTTGCCACCCGACAGCGCTACCTATTCTCGTCTCCGCAGGCCCCGCACGCTCTCGGCTTTCGCTCTGGTTCCGCAGCGGCCTTGCCGGGAATGGCGATACTCTTCCGCGCTTCTGAGCAGGAGCAATAGTCTCAGGCGCCAAAAATCGCGAAAAGTGCTCATGTCTAAGCAGCTCCGACTCGTCTTCGTTCGGCGCGGGAGACGTCACGCGCGGCGTAGGTGTCGTAGACATGGACCGGGGAATCGGCGCACGAGGCGCTGGCGTCGACGTCACTGACCGGGGTATAGGCGCCGCCTGCACTGACCGGGGACCAGGCGTAGCCCGGGATGCTGGAGAGTACGTGCTAGACCCTGCTGCGCCATGCCCTAGGCTTTGGTCGCCTGAAGATACGCTCGAGATCGAAGACGTGCGCATGGGGAGAGTGCGTCGTGAAATATGAGGTGAAGGAGTGTTTCGCGGTTGGAGTTGGAGTTGTTGGAGTTGTTGGGGTGGCGTCGAACCCTTGGGCGGCTGTGTCTGGGGCTGAGGTGTGATCGAGCGGGCAAGTGTTGGTGTAGTTGCAGACCTCGTCGGGCCCAGAGGGGTCACAGACCGTGCAGGGATTGTGAGTGGGGTTGTAGACCTAGAGGGACCCAATGGCGTCGCGGACCTGGAAATCGAGAGCGGCGTACCGACCCTTCCTGGCGCAAGTGGGCTCATCATCCTCGGAAGCGGCATCGGCGAGTCTGGCGTTACACTCCGAGGGATAGACAACCCCGAAGCCCTCTGTCGAGCACTGTTGTCCATACGAACATCAAGGTACTGTTGACCACTTCGCCCCTCCAGAGGACCTGGTGAACGCGGGCGCCTCGGATCGAGAGGCGCCCACGACGGGCTTGGAACAATCCATTCTTCGCTCGCGGGTGCCTCGTCATTCGCCGCTGTGTTACGCGCAAAGTCGAACCCAGAGTACCCCAGCCCAAGCTCGCTCTCCTGACTCTCAGTGCGCGCATGTCCCTCAGCTCGCCTATCTTTGCTTGCATCTTTTGCCTCTTCCATCGCATCCGTCCGCGAAAGTTGCTCGCCCGTTAGGTCCACGGCCGTCGGCTCGTCTACGGGTCCACCAACGACGATGGAAGGGCGTGAAGATATTGAAGACATCCGCACCAGCCCCTTTGGGAGCTCGCTCTCTGGAGACCGGAACGCAGTAGGTGGAACATTTCGTCTAGGAACGGGCTCAAGCGGCGTCGTGCCCGTCCCAGTCTGCCCAACCTCCCTCGGAATCTGGTATGTAGGAATGACAACCTGGTGCGGCAACGCCTCGGATTCGGGCCTCGGTAGTCTCGCCGCTGCGGCACCCAACACCCGGTTCTGGCCAACGAACGCGCGGTATGGATCAGGATCATACTCGCCACTCGAACGAAGCGTGTCGGAATCGTCTCCACGAGGACGCGCGCGCAGATCGTTCTGAATACGGTCGTAGCTTTCCTCGCTGCCTTGATTGTATCCGTACCCATATGCTTCGTCGCTAGTCCTGCCAAACCGGCCGTCTAAGCTATCCCTGGTGTCTTCCTCGACGTCATCCCCTCCAAGTCCCCTCATCGAAGCAACAAACGACTCGAGCTGATGTTGAACGTCCAATGCGCGCATCTCGTCGTGTTCTCCTTGTGCTCCGAACCCAGTTCGCTCGAGGGAATGTCGCGAATCGCTTTCGAAAGACAGTTTCGGACTGAGGGGGTTGGCGGATTTGGATGTCTGGAAGGCGCTTGATTTGGAGACGGTAGACTTCGCAGCGGTGGTAACTTTCGAGGTCGAAGACTCGGCAGCAGTAGTTCCAGGAACGGGAGGCCTATCCGACCCCTTCTCCCATCCAACACCTGAAAAGTCTCCACTCTTTGACGGCTTCCTCCCATGCCCCTTCCGAATCCCAACCGTGCCTGCTCTTGTTTGCTCGATGACCTTCGTGCTTTCCCCCTCTGCGATGTCTTTCAGATTATCCACAGACAGCCTCCGCGCAACAGGTTTTGCCTTTGCCGTCGTCCCTTCGCCTTTAACCTTCCGCTCCTTGACTTTCCCAACGTTCGCACTCCAAAACCCTCCACCTCCTGCGACCCGAATTGGCGCGTGGCCCAGGTCCGAGTGCGCACCGTGTCCAGCTTCAGACCCAGATTGAGAAACAACTCGAGAGGTAACAGAGTGTCCGACGTCCGATTGCACAGTAGGAGCATGACCAGATTCAGAGTGCGAGTTCGAGGTATATACCGAGGAAGTCTGACCACCCAGCCCGGACTCGGGTTTGAATATCTCCGCGATCTTGTGTGCGCGTTCTTCGCGAACTCGGTCCTGCTCGTCCCTTGCCCTCTGCTCTCCATTGCTCAACCCTTCGACCAACCCTGGACCTTTGCCCAGTTTGAGAGTCAGCTGTGGCGGAAGGCTGGGCACAACTGGGACGGGTGGAGCCTCCGGAAGGGGAAGTTTAGGTGCTTTTTGACCTTTGAGCGAGAGTTTGAACGAGCGCATTGTACGCAAGAGCTTTCCTTCCTTGTCTTTCGGCTGGATTGAGGGGCCATCGGTCGCCGTCGAGGCGTTTGTAGATGTAGAGGGAGAGTTATGGGTATGTGCGGATGTAGTCGGGAAAGCGACAGGACCATCCTCGGGATCGTCCTCAAACACCGACCGAGGTTCATTTGCCGTTGGACTCGCAGGGAACAAATAGGATTGGGAAGCCTGCGCCGGGAACCGCATCTGCGGCTGCGTGACCGTATTGGACGATGAACTAGACTGGCTGGACATGGCGGATAGACCCGAAACCGACGCGTCCGAGTCCAAAGTTTCTCCCGAGATGGAGCTCGGAAACGGAAGGAACGGCAGCATAGGCGGGGCCCCGCTACTCGCTATCGCGCCCACGCTTGGAGCCGCAGCCGTCTTCCCACTTTCTCCACTCTGACTCGTCTTCCGACCCGGAACAACCGCCGGTTCAGCATCTACCCGCGGCGCCTTTGTTAACTTCCGTCCCTTTCTCGGTTCCGGTGCTAGCTTGCTATTCGACCCTGCAGTGGGCGTAGGGGTGCGACTGGAAGGTTGAGACGGTGGCGCAAGGGAGGCGATTGCGAGTTGAGTGGGCGGCCATGGATCGGCGTTGTTGAAGCCGGCCGGGACAGGTGGGCGCGCCGACTGCAGTGGGCTGGGCGAGGCGCGTATATTGTAGTCTACAGGCACGCGGGTATCGAGATTGAGGCTGGGTTGTGGCTGAAGAGAGGGGGGATTGTATTGAGGGTAGGCGTAAGCTTGGTATGGGGCTTTCGCGGTCGGACGAGGATAGGGAGAACGATAATTGGTCGAGTGCTGAATTGAACCGAGAGTCAGTATGACATACCAGGACCGCGTGCAACAATGAATTATGTCAAAATATATGAAAGGAGATCCTGGTTCTGATGATCCGGGAACACATGCCGGATCGAGTGATAGAAACGAGATGAATTGTATTCGGTTGGATATTCTGAACTCACATCATTTGATGGGGAGGCAACGGAGCTGTCATGTTCTGAACTGGAGCTGGAAAACACAAGCGAGGGGGGATGTGTATCGGAGGGAGGTCGAGGCTACGAAACTCAAATGTTAGCAAGAGAAAACACAAGTTAAATAATACATTTGAAGGCCAATGGCCGCATGTCCAAGTATGTGGGAAAGAAAGGAGTTGCTCACTTCGCGTTGGACCTCCTCCTCCTCGTCTTCTTCACTAATGTTCGCGTTCTGCTCTAGCCAGCGCAGCGCGTTGGGATCTGCCAGTCCAATCTCATGCGCCGCGTCAAACACTGAATTGCGCAGCGCATCGTTCCCGCGTGTTCTCGACGAAGGGGCGCGGCGCATCTTATCAACCAAAGTAGAAAAACAAGAGAGTGACAGACAGTTCAAGAATCTACGCCAGCGTTAACCAGAATAAAACAGAAAGTGGAAGAGCAAGGACAGACAGCAGTATTTATCTCAGATTTTTGCGCTTTGGTGGGACAGCGCTGGAGGGACGGCGGCGAACGCACTTGGCGCGGTCAAGACGGAATGCAAACAGTTTATCGACTCGGATATCCCTGATCACCGGCATAGCAACACACGTAATCAACGTCATTAGAGTTCCTCCAAGCGCCCACCGTCGGTGCCAATTGCTCATTAATTTATCTTGAAATGTCGGATAAATCCATTTGTTCGAATGCCAGGTACAGAAAGCAGCTGTTTCACTGATAGGCGTCTCATATAAGTGAGCTTGTGCAATAACGCAGCGCCAAAAAGGTCACCCTGAAGGAGTTGTAATCCGACCACTCCCCACCTATCGTGGACTAGTACTGACAGGCATCAACTCCCACACGTTGGTTTCTATGGGCTAAGTTTATCGGAAGATGTTATCATATGCTAGCCTCAGCTGCATGGAAATATTTGGTCGAACCTGAGCCTCGTAAGAACTGATAAGTTGCAACCCCGTGGTTTTCAGCTTTTGTGTAGATAATCGCGCATACACCACGAAGCCTCGTGCAAACTGACTCGACTGAGGTCCAGTTGAATAACACTCGAGAGTGATAATACACCTCCTGTCGGGACACAGACGATGTTTTCTCAACAAAACCTGTTGAATTGAATTGGTGGCTCGCGTAACTCCCACCCGTTTTTCCACCTGATGCTAGCGACGTGAAGTAAGAGACATTCGCTTCATAACCTTGTTTCCTCACAATATGTGTAGTCTTGTACAAGGCGCTCAATCGTACAAAACCCACTGTAGACCCGGGTTCTGCGGGATCGCCTGAAATCCGCAGGTGCGGATGTTGTGTGCAACATCGGATTCTCCGAAGTCCGCATATAAGTGCTGGAACAATTTACTGGAGCAGTTTGTACCCTCGGACTTTTTGAGATTTGCCTTCGGATTTTGATAACTTTACGTTGAAACTTATGTAGTGTTGTCTAAGAGATAGCAATGTGATTACAGTAGGGAAAATCAGCAGATAAGCTGATGTACATCTGGAAATCTGCAAGTAGCTAGATTGTGCTATCTAGCAGTATATACCCTATCTAGGAGCCCTAGGAAAACTAGATAGGTCTCCCATATATAGTGCTAGATACTGCTATTTAGCTGCCATCTAGCACCTATCTAGCACCTATCTAGCAGCTATCTAGCATCTACCTAGCAGCTAGATAGTGTCTAGCTAGGAGCTAGATAGCAGTATCTAGCAGTATCTAGCAGCTATCTAGCATGATCTAGCACGATCTAGCAAGATCTAGCACTATCTAACCTGATATGGGAATTTCCCAAAAAAGGAAAGAGGTTTAGAATAAAAGATAAAAAATATGATTATTTTTTATTACCCAATATGGCAGTTATAATATGCCTGATTGGGTAACTACCCCTTTGGGAAAATTGCCAATTTGATCAAACTCTTGAACTAGCCAGCAGTTTTCTATCCCCTGTGCACCAACTGGACTATATGCTAGAAAATACCCCCAGGTGAGGCAAAGGGGTGCATCAGGGGGAGGGAGAATGGGGTGGAAGGGGCACTTCAGCTGCCTCAGGGGAAGGGGCACTTGGCTGTCAGGTCATGTGAATGTCACCCAATGAGGCATAAGTGGCTGCCCCTTTAGGGTATTTGAAATAGACCCTGATTAGTCAGCTGACAAATAATTATATTTTTTATCTTTTATTCTAAACCTCTTTCCTTTTTTGGGAAATTCCCATATCAGGTTAGATAGTGCTAGATCTTGCTAGATCATGCTAGATCATGCTAGATCGCTGCTAGATACTGCTAGATAGGTGCTAGATGGCAGCTAAATAGCAGTATCTAGCACTACATATGGGGGACCTATCTAGTTTTCCTAGGGCTCCTAGATAGGGTATATACTGCTAGATAGCACAATCTAGCTACTTGCAGATTTCCAGATGTAGCTCAACAGAAACACTTGCCAAGAGTATCAAACCTTGTACACAGTCAATAAATGGCGGAGCGAATGTCGCTCGCCGTTACAGGTCACATGATCCTTTCCAATCGCACCTCTTCCCTTCGCTTTGATAACTTTACCTCTGCCACTGCCCCTCTTGCTGCCGTTGGGATCCCTCAAGGCTCTCCCCTGTCCCCAGTTCTCTCGTCCATTTACTCTCTGCCCGTCCTGCTCTCCCTGCGCCACGACACACAGGTCTCCGTACATGCATATGTTGACGACTTCACCATACTAGCTGTCTCAAGCTCGGTCGGAGCTAATGTAGTCATACTGGAACACGCAGCCGAAGTGGCTGGCACATGCTTGCGCAAACTTGGCCTAGAGTTTGACCTTGACAAAAGCGAACTCCTCAACCTTGCCGCTGACAAAAAGAATATGGACAACAACCCGGACGTTCACCTCACTACAGCGCTCAACGGAAATCATGTCGTCCATGGAGCCATCTTCATCCGCTGGCTTGGATTCTTTCTTGACCGTCACCTCAACTTCCAAGAACACGTTAAACAGTGCGCCCGCAAGGGCATGTCTGTACTCGCTCGCCTATGTCTTCTCGCATCCACTGTTAGGGGCATCTCGACCTACAACGCACGCATGTTATACAAGGCCTGCGTGATTCCGGTGTTAACATACGGTTCAGCCATGTGGTTTCGAGGCTCTGGCCAGCTTAGTTTAGTAGGCCAACTCGAACGCACCCAAAACAAAGGTCTAAGGTGGTTTCTAGGCGCGTTCAGCACGTCACCAGTGCCTGCCATGGAACACCTCACGTCTATCCCTCCTATCAAAATCACGTTACAACGCCTACACGCCAATGCAGCTACTCGTTTGCACCGCTCAACTGTCAACTCTGAAGTCGCCCGACGTCTAGGAAGAGACTGGGACACGCATGACCGCACAGCCCCTCATCCCAAATCCTCGACAAAAACAAAGCAGTCGCCCATCCTATACCTTGCGTCGTTAACCCACCCTAACACCGAGAAAACCATCCCGCACCTATCGCCACCCTGGGAACACCCTTACCCTTGGGGTGAGAGACTCAACGTCGACATTGACCCTGACCTAAGGAAAGGAAAGAGTAGCTCCGTGTCCCATAAAGCAGCCGTGCGGGTAGCTGTAAACAAGAACGTTGTGCTCTCGAAGAGTGACGCCCTTTTATGCTACTCCAACGGTTCGCTATGGTGTTCGCGCGATGCGCGCAGGGTTGGGGCGGCATTTGCAGTCCAGCAACACGGTGCTAACCTGAAGATCGGTCGTCTAGGAATGGGTCCAAAACAGGAAGTTTACGACGCAGAAATGATGGGGCTTGCTATGGGGGCTCTTGCTGTCCGAGATATTGCCATCAATAATGCTCCACACCATATTCGTTTCTACTGCGACAATCAATCAGTTTGCAATACTATCCTAGACAAACGCCCACACCCAGCCCAATACGCCTCCTTCACCTTTAGGAAGGCCGTCGACGAGCTTCTTGCTGCCCACCCACACCTCACGGTGACTGTCCAATGGTTCCCGGGCCATGAGGGGCTACCTGGAAACGAATACGTGGACCGCCTAGCATTTGAAGCTACAATGATTACCCCAAAACCGATATTTCACCAATCGCTCGCCTACGCACGCAGTCAGGCTACAGCCCGCACCAAGAAAGACTGGGAGGAGCACTGGGCATGTGCAAAACGCTCTGGACACGTCCTCACTACCTTACCCAACCCGCCTTCCAAATGTTTCGACAAACCGGAGTACATTGGGATTGAAGAAACCGTACGAATTGGTAAACACAACGTCAAGGTTCTACACCAGGAGCCAAAGTTCTCCCGAGCCATTACTTCGCGCCTTAACCAGGTCATTCTGGGCCATTGCTTCGTTGGCGAATACTACGAACGGTTTCATATTGATGAAGAGTTAAACTGTCCCTGCGGACGAGCCCCAGTCCAAACGATTAGGCACGTCATCCTTGATTGTGTCATACACTCAGAGCCTCGCATGCTGCTACGCAAAGTGTCACGTTCACTTGACTTCAAAGTCCTATTTGGGACCGAGAAGGGCCTCAAGGCTATGTCTCTTTTTCTTTCTCGCTCCTCTGCTTTCTGTAAATGATCCTCGCCTCGTTCGCTCCTGTGTTTACGTCCCTCTATTTATTCTCTTATCTCTCGGTTTGCCTTGACTGACCCTTAAATGGGCGTCTTCTCGTTCTCTGGCCCTCTCTTCCGCCCTTTGCACACGTTACTTTCCTCTCTTCTCTGCCCCTATGGCCCCTGTGTGCTGTCTTGTCTACGCCGCGATGTGCGGATTCCTGTCTAACTAGTGTTTAGGTGGAATTAAATCTATATTCGGGAAAAAAATATAAAAATTACAGGTCACATGACCCGAACGCCCAGTGCAGACCTTTCATCCAAAAATTTGGATTATCTACTAATCTTTAAGCCTGCTATTTCACTTCTATGGATACAATAGATGCTATGTTATATCTACCATTTCCCACTCAGGATAAAATTTGCTATATGCATGGCATTGGGCTTCGGAGAATCTGCAGGGAAGGGAAATCCGAGGGGGAACTGCGGGTATGTGGGCTTGAGTGTATGTACGCCCCTATATATTATAACAATGCGTGTACATTTCTAGGAAGCAATAGCACAACGGTTATTGCGTGTGGTATTGGTGGTGGTAAACTATAGGCCTCGGGTTCAATCCTCGGCTGCCAAATTCTTTTTGCAATTTTAGGTGGGACAGGTAATCCGAGGGTTCGGATTTTGCCAATAATCCGCAGCACAACGACGGTGCTTTCCGAAGAAGTTGTGCGGTTGTTCCCTGTACTTACTGTCGGATTGTCCACGTCTGTGTTGCGGATTTTAGGGCTCGGATGATCCGCACAAGTAGGGTTTACTGTGACCTGGGAATGTGATACTAGCTGTAGGTTGCCAAGGCTAGCCGGCAAATGATTTATCAGATTTCATCTAGTACCCACTGACCTCGCAGTCGCTGCAACGAGGGTTTGCTTAGAGAACAAATGTTTTTAGTTAACTTTCTATGCTAGGGGGGAAGTGAGGAGAAGCCTCATTTGGCTGGTGATCTGGTCTTATTTTCGGTTCTGGTGAGCTATATGCGCATATATAAAGATGCCAAGGCTCACATTAACAGGAATAAACTACTTCAGTAGCCCCACAGGAAGAATTACGAGCTACGTTAAACATAAGTGCTATGTAAATACGATTCCAGCTAGCTCACGTGGGATTCGAGTGTTGTGAAAAACGTAGGTCTCATAGTTGTGGGATTTATATCTTGACCTTATCACCATTTGCGTATTTAAACACGTGTTGTTCTCCATTACTCCCTTGGGATCGTTCCGCTCGCCCCTGTTCGCTAGCCAGCAATTGTTTAGTTGCATTCCACTCGCTATTCAGCGCCTATGTTGTATAAGATCCCTTGATCCAGCGCTCAGCTCCCCAACCCTACCTCGACCTCGACCTCATCCCCCGAAGTACTTGTTTTCAACTGGATATTATTTCTCCTCATGTTCTCTGGGTTCAAAATAAACTTGATGGCTTCTGGTTGCCGTATAGAATGTCTGAATGTGCTCAATCGTGTCGTCATAGACATTTGCATGACCAGCAAGATAGCAGGCTCCTTGTTTGACACCTAGTTCAGGACGCCGGGATTCGAAGCATGAACGACTTGTCAGGATGAATGTGTTTACGAAGGGAAGATTGAAACCCTGGACTACTGCAACTTGCTACTCGGGCTTCCAGGGAGGATGGGGGAAATTAATCATAGAGGAGGGGTCCCACAGGTGTGTTCGATAGCGATTAGCGCCTTTGTTGATTCCACGTGGACACTGGGCAGGACTTGGACTTGCGGCCAACGGAATATCAACGTTTGGTATTTATGACGCGCGATTTTTCACCTAGATCTGGTGTCGGGATCGTATTTTGCATACCCTATGGATGCCTACGTCACTATCGCTGGACCATCTGGCACTGAAGTTTCCTCACCATGTTCTCTTACACTGCAACGAAGCTACCCTTAAACTTGCGTAGACCTACTTGTTTGTGCGGGTATTAACCGTATAGACAGGTTTAGACAAGCACAGACCTTGGTGAGAGAACGGTTTGCGCGGGTATGCGCGGGAATGCTTAATTGATACAAGCGTAGCGCCCGTCTACACGTGCACTTTTTGGAGTGTTATGCTCGTATCCCGCTGAGGATTGGACCATACCCCCTTCGAACCTTCTGCACTAAAAAATGCATCTGAAACAGCATTCGTTGAAAGCGCGCGTTTGTGATAGGTCAATTCAAAATGGCGATTGGATCTAGTGCAGCCGGTTTGCGTTTGCCCTGATAGGAGTTGTGGGACATTTGACATTTCTCCAGTTCTCAGGTATTCGATATATCATGTCATGCGTACGTTGGGGGGCAGAGCCGTGGGCATTCTCCTCTAGCGGACGCTCATCCACCCACAACCCCCGCCCCCTCACATGCTGCACAGCAGACGAATCCACTCACACAGCATAAAGGAGCGCCCACTTCACTATTTGTATAAAACTCTGGTCCCTCTCTCTTCTAGAGTCAGGTATGACCCTCCTCAGTCTCCTAATGCGCTAAGCTAGCTCCACTAGCCTTCAGACGGGTTCGTGGGCGTGAACACGACCGCCAGCCATTTTGTAGTGACCCCCAACTCCGTTTCAGCCTTGTGAGTGGACGTTCTCTCGCCACGGGTGGCTTGTTTAGCTTATAACCCCCCACTTTACATCGTCGGTCAAACAGGCTTACGACTACTTCAAACTAACACTAGTATCGGTGTACTGCTGGGTGTTTGCCACCCGGGCTCTACCCCATCGTTTCTTGACGAAGCCAGCCACAACCTCCAGTAGTTGAAGCAAAAAATCAATAGTTGATTGAAACCTCGAGTCGATAACGATACTTGAAGTCGCGTATGATGGGTCATACTAAGAGAAAACTTTTGCATGTGAATCGGCATCGCGTCGGGCCTAACGGGGCCGCATCTGCATCCTCCACGCGAGATGGGGAAGGGGAAACGTAGTCGGATCGTTGAAACCGATTCCTGCCTTGAACCCCAGTGGCTTGTTTTCAAGATGTTGACGTTGGTCCAGCGTCCGACATCAACCACCAATACACCTCAGGGGTTCCCCTTCTACTTGTTATTTTAAAAGGTAGGTACTCTGGGTAGCTATGGATTTGTGGTTCTATTCTGAACATTCGACGATCTGGTCTCTGTCGCTAGCAACCGCTTTACATTATCTGATAAATCCTATAATTTATAGGTCATATTTCGCACTGTTTGGAGCTTCACGCCAAGACCTTGCTTGTTTGAGCCCTGGATCCCCTCTTACCAGACCGCGTTCACCTGCGAGTTTGGCATGGCCATTGCGAACTGGTGGGTTCCAACTTGAGGCTTTACGACTGGAAATATCCATCGGTAACGTCTGGGTCCTTTTTGTTTGTTTGTACTGGATGTTACTACCGGCTCGGCGTTACCGACCGGACAACCACAGTTGTATGGACCCTGACGCCGGTCACACTTGTGACTTGAGCTCGAAATCCCAGGAGCCGCTTTTCGCTCGAATTTATCATGGCTGCCTGTCTCTCGGCATTTGCGCAACTGTGGTCAAAGGACTGGCGGATTTCTCTAACTTCTTCTCTGGTTCTAATGGCTTGTCAATGCGGTTGCCCATCTGCCCATCGTTGATCTGAATTCGGTTTGGTCTTTTCACGGGGAAGGGACAGCTCTTACGCCCCGTTGAGTCGGCGAAAGCGCCTCCCGTGAATTCCATTGTCTATGCTGCAGAATGGACGCCCGCCTACTCCAAAGCCCGGTGGATTGCACATCACCGACCGAAGCGTTAGCGGCCACTTATTTCTTATCTGAAAAAATGGCTTGGATAACGCGCGGGTTACACCCTTATGTGGATATTAATCTTTGCTAATGGAGATGAGTCGTGCTAGCTCGCTTCGTACATCGGCGCATCACTTCATGAGCCCCGTGATTTGGGCACCCTCTTTGTCCACATTCGTTTAAATCTTCCCTTCAACGAGCCCACTATACACAGCACCACGGCCGCGTTATTTCGATCCCACAGCATGCCTGTGTTATTTTGCGTCGTTCGATACGTCTGGGTGCTCTGGCAGTGCGGTGCTTTCTAGCTTGACGCAACCTTTTCAGCCTGCTTGTTCGCTATACTCGGGACAAGCGGCTTTAGAGGCAGTTCACTCATTTAACCGAACCACAATTACGGGAACTTTGCACAATCCGTGAAGTTTCCTACGCAGTTTTCTCCCAAGCAAGAAGCCGCTAGGGCCTGATATTACAACTACCGGCGACAGGACGTCATGATCGTCTTCGGGGACTGGTGCACCGCAGCGGAGCTATGCACCACCCCCTGTTTGCCAGTGGGCCTTGGTGTTTGACTCGATTTTCGGCTGTATAAAACCACCGCCGCCACTTCCCTTGATGTGCGCCTCTCCTCGACCATCAACCTCTCCAAGATGTCTGACACCCCACCAGCAACCATCCCTAGTGCGTGCCATAATCATATTGCTTTTTAGAGCGTACGGGCTGACCTTTTGCTTGTATTCAGTGGACCAGCCACAAGAGTCTCAGAGGTATTTGCCAACCGACGTATAACAGGTATCCGGTGGTGTTGATTCTCGCTTGCGCGGAATCTTCAACATTGGACCGAAGACCACTAACAAGCGGCGTTGGGTGGCTTATTGACATTGTAACTTTTTTAGCGTCCAATCCAGCGGCGAAACTACCAATGCTCGAGTCAGGGGTCTCTCTGGCAGTTTCACTGGTTTCTTGAAGCCCATTAGGAGTGTTGTTCATATCGTTCGTACATGATCATTTTCTTGCTCTTGATATTGTGCTAAAGTTGGGGCGAGTAGTCTGGCAACATTTGCAAGGACATGTATTGGCCCGGTTCAAGTGAAAGCATGCTGCTGGCGTCAGCTACTAAAGACCGTGAAATCATCACGCGGTGGGCCAGTCATATCAACAACAACCAAATCGTAACCTGCGAAGTGAGCGCGTCGGGACAAGTTATAGTAAGTGAGTTTAGCCATCGCGTCCAAATCACACCGTTGACAATGTTTGCCACAGCGTGAGGTTCTCCGAGAGCCTCGGAATTTACCTGCAGTTGTATTCTGTGAGTGTATTTACATTTGCTGTCTTGGTGGCGAACCATAACTTTTCTTTCGAAAGTCTTTGGTCATACGATACGACTAGAAGGGGAGGGTTATTGTAAGTATTTAGCAATCTTGTTTACGCATCTTACATATGATTACAGTCCTGCCGGCGGATTGGCTCAAGGACAGGTCGCAAGCTGTTTCCTTTTCGGTACGTGTGATTATTCGAAGTGAGGTCATACGCGTCTTGACAATCCTATCCGAATGTGTAGGAGATGCGTCAACTTGTGCTGGGGAACTTAAGCCAAAAGCCGTTGTTGGTTAGTTGAATTCGTACCTGCGCTTTCACTTGTACTAACCTAGAATTTCTAGCTTGTCACAGACGTGGGTCCCGCTTCGACTTGCTCGGGTATTGCCGGAGGCTGACTACTTTCACTCAGTTTTGCGATTGCGACAACATTTTAGGTGAGTAGTCTACAAAACGTACGCAGGGTAAGATATGCTAATATTTGTTGGGTTGCAGGTCTTCCATACGTGTTATGCATTGATAGTGCGGGCGCTCGCTGGTTGGAAACTGGATACAGCCCAGCTACCTGGGCCGGTAGGAAGGAGGTGGTGGGTATTTGAATTATGTAGCGTTTGCGGTTTAGCTGAGTAGAGTATTGGGTTAAAGTTACATTATGCCGCCACGAAGACTGGGCATGAGGCTTATGATTTCCCGAGCACAGGAGGGATCTTTACACGCGTAAGTCGACACCAATTGTTCGCAAATTACCGCTCACCTTTTGACCTCTAGGAATTCTGTAACATCCCCCTGCGCAAAAAGATTTCACTTCTGGACAGGTCAAAAGAAATCCAGTGCGTTTCTAGCCCTTTTATTCTATATCGTTGGCTTACTTTGAGAGTTGATAGGACGCACGTGGATAATTTCCTTGACAAGTATTCTTCGTCGACACCTGGGAAGGCTCTCCAGCAACAACACCAGGTAAGTCTCAGTGGTCTCGGTGAAACACGGGATTGGCTAACACAATCCTAACAATTACGATCTTTTAGGTCTTCTCCTCCCATAAACTAGTAAGTTTATTTGGGAAACAAAGTGACTTTCCTAATTTAAATACTTTTATAAGGAACTCAATGATCCGAACGTGCTTCGTTGCCTTTTCAAGTGATCGGCTTGTGCGTGCCACAAATACCATCGGCATTTGTTTTCTGTAGCATATTGTCGGCAGTTCCCGGCGGGGGTGAGGTATCCAAGAGTTTGCTTTTCTGAACTTGTGCGGTGTGGGTTTCGACTTTGTATGGCCACTTTCCTTTCTGTCTTGGCTGCCTTTTGTAAATACAGTTGTACTTTTTTTTTTTCTTTTCTCGATGTTGTGTAGTTTACTTCCACATCTATACTGATGTAATGTCCCCTTCCTCGTCACGCTCCTTGTACTTTCACCTTCTCTTCTTCTCCCCTGCTGTACCTGTTTTGTTGAGCACTAATTAGCGCTCTATGAATGCAGCCATATACCCAGCCACTTCATCACTAGAGATGTGCACGTGCCGTGCAGAGCACCTTGCTCCCTTTACATGCTCAGAAACTTTCATTTGACATTCGGGACAGAGTCAGCTTCAATTATGGATACATATAAAATTTTCAATTTAAATCAAGTTGTTCAGTTTTCAAGTTACTTCAGTTGCACGGGATCTGAGTGACGGATATTAGTTACTGAACAGTCTTGTATTTGGC
>MU132161.1:353901-379978 GCA_015039395.1 Ceratobasidium sp. AG-I | reverse complement strand
AAACTACTTTCACCGTAACAGAGCCTCAACACTCAGCTGACGAGTTTGAGAGCAGTGGAGGTATCCAATCGTGTAAACGACCATCAATTGCTAGCAAAACTAAATGTCATTCTTTACCTTCGTAAGTTAGATAAGGCAGGTGCACGTGTTACATGTAACGTTACTAAGCTACTCTAAGCTGCATTTATTTGGGTGCATCTCTACGTAGTGCGAACTAAGACCATAATCTTTTAGAAAATTTGACTGGGAATCTCTCGGTACTTGTTTGAAAGAACTTGAAGGAGAGCATAGTAGATATCAAAACCGCTCATGGCGCTTTGACTTACAGAGCAGCCAAGACTCACAACTCGCGTTACCTTGTGGCATAAAGTCCGTTGAGTGGAGGCATCCGAGATGCACGAACATTGCTAGCTTACTCACACAATAACCGAAAGATATTCTCGCCGAGTTTCGACAGCTGATGCTTGTGTCTGAACACAAGTAGTGCCAAAAATGCCGTCCTGAAGGAGCTGGAATCTCACCACTACCCACCTATCGTGGACTAACACTCACAGGCATCAGCCTCTCATATATTGATTTCTATGGGCTAGAGTTATAATTGGATGCCACATTATGTTAGTCCCAGCTGCATGGAGGTATTCGGTCGAACTTGGGCCTTGCAACTTGATGCTTTTCAGCTCTTACCTACATAAGCATATACACTTTAGGAGGCCTCGTGTACACTGGTTCGATTTGAAGGCTCGCTAAATAATAACTGACGCTGATAATACACCTCCTGCCCAGACACGGATAATGTCCTCTTAACCAAACTTGTTGAAACAACTTGATGGCTTGCGCAGCTCCTACCTATTTTCCTCTCGATACTGGTGGAAGCTTGCCATGAAATAACACAGTTATGTTTTAATATCTTTCCTTCCTTGTGAGGGATAAAACGTTTATATGACGTTTTCAAGTATGCGGAACCTAGAGCCGTGAAATTGCCCGAAGACTACTAGGACACGCAATAGGCTAACCAGCAACACGCTATGGAATTCCACCCATCCACTAGATTTTCACACTCGCGGTAACGAGGGTTGACCCGAGAAACAAGTGTTCTCTGTAAAATTGCTATCCTGAAGGTGAAGCGAGCGAGAGTGTCTATCTGGCTGACACTTTGTAGCTGGTCTGGGTTTTGTGCATGGCAGACTATATGCGCGTACATAGATGTACCTAGGCTCGCATCTAGGGTGATAAACTGCCTTAAAAGTCTCATAAGGTGGAGTGTGAGCTACATACCTTGTAGGTGCATTTTAGGTATTATTTTAACTAGCCCACACGAAATTGAGTGTTGCCGGCGAAAAAGGTTGTACAGAAGTTTGAGGCTTGCATCCTGGACCTTATCACCATTGGTGTATATAACCACGTGCTGTCATCCATTACTCCCTTGGGACCGTTTCGCTGGCAGAGGACTGTTCTATGACTTTCCACCTACTTCCTAGCGCCTATATCTGATCCCTTGATCCCGCGCTCGGCTCCCAACCTCGCCACAACCTCGACATTGGCCTCTAAGTTGCTTGTATCTTCAGCTGGTGGTCATTTTCTCCCTTATTCCTTGAGCTGAAGTTGCTCAGTAGGCCAATCAGGATCCATCGAGATCGTGTTCAATTATGTCTGAAACCCCGCTGTCTCTCTGGCCATGCAAATGTTTACTTGTTTGACGCTTGGTTCGGGCCCTAGTGATTCGGCGCAAGAAGGAGTTGTTGCGATACACTTCATCTCTATGAAGAGAAACACAAACCCCCTGGACTACTGGACTCGTTCCTGCGACTGTGCGGGCTTATAGGAGGAATGAATCGGATAAATCGAAGGGAGGTCCACTAGCAGGCGCGTATTTTGATGTCAACCTGATAAGCGCCATTTCCACGTGGGTCAGCTACAGCAGGAGCAGAGGTTGCGTGCAGCGTGCGATGGACGATCTTGTGTTACGACCAGCTCGGTCCGTTATTGAAATCGAATCCCCATCCTCCGAGATAGCCTTTGGGCCTCTTTTAATGGATGTATCCAGGTATTGAATATTCTTGAGCGAATTTACAGTATGTCCTCTCCTGTGTCTCCTCTGAAATCTGCATCACCATTTGGAATATCCATTTGCGATGTCCCAGTGCGTTTGAAACAGTGGAGATGAGCAAGCGGTGTTTGGGCTGACCAATGAGGCCCCCCGTTGACCAAACAGTGGGCCTAGCGCCTCTGTTGGTGGATTGTGGGTCTGTAGCGTTCCCCCATCCTTCGGCTATAATATCTTGAACTTCGGCCGCGCACCCGAATCACGGTCATTCGCCCGTGGCAGTCGTTCCGAATTCGCAGAACTCTCACCCCCTCAATCGACTCATAGCAAGAGAGGCTGTCTCAACATAGCATGTAAGAGCATGCTTTCTCTTCTCGTACAAAGGCTTGGTTCCCGCCATCCAAGTGCGTCCCCTCCACCAGCCCTCTTATACGTTGGACTTGCTAAACTAGCCCCTGGATGGCGCCATAGTTGCAGAATCCCCTGCTGGCTATCTGATAGCAACTGCTGAGTTGATTTTAACAGCTGGTAGGAAAGTTACACTCGCCACGGTCGCTTAGCTTACGGTCGTGCCACACAGTCGCACGGACTCGTAGTTTTTCTTTTGAATCACATCAGCAGTTGGGGTACTACTGGGCGTCTGTAGACGTCACTTCAACGTCACTGGAGCATTCCTCAACGGAGCATGTTACAGCTTTCAGTAGTCGGAGTAAACTGAACTCAACATGCTGGCTGAAACTCTTAGTCGATGGCGACGCTTGAAACGAGGTATGATTTATTCCTCTAAAATGTGTACTTTTGCGTGCGAGTCGGCATTGCCGCGGGGTTGACAACACCTTTCACTTGCATCTCCCTCCAGGGGAGTTCAACCATACCGTTCGATCCGATCCCTCTCTGGACCTCCATTTATGGAGCTTTATTGCATCCGACAGATCGGCCCACCGCCCAACGCCCGACACCGCAGCCATCAGTACGCCCCCCAGCATTCTCCTTCGCTATTTGAGGATCCTCTTTTGCCACTTGGGGATTCGTTTTTGCCACTGCGTGCTTAAAAAAGGTGTGCACTATCCGAGTAGTTATCCACTCATTCCCCATTTGTAACTCGGTTCTAGATGTTCCCATTCATTAGTGTTTGTTGTCACTAGCAACCTCGTTTTATTTCTCGACCGCACCCGACGACTTCCACAAGTTGAGGATCGTGTTTGATACTATTTATGCCTGGACGCCTTCACTCTGAACCTTCTCACATAAGACGCTGAGCCCTGGCGCGCTTAAACGCTGGATCCCCCTTTCTACCACAAATAGTCTTATCTGTGAATGAGCTCGGCGCTAATTAGATATGATTTCATAGTCTGCGGTTGTGCGATTGGAGACAATATGCGTAGACGACGCCCAAGCCCCGGTTTCCTTCTTGCGCGCGTCTGGAGGCGATCGGCTGGTGCCGAAAGGGCTGTTACCACCTCGGCATTATCACCCGGCTGTCGGCCTAGGATGTACCCTAGACACCGGCTCCCGTACTTTTGACAGCTGTTTCGTTCGAGCTTACTGTGACTAGCTTTTGGCTTCGTGGCGGCTACAATCAAATGGCCAACGCGTTTGCACTAACCTTTTTGTGATGACGGTTGGTCCGCCCGTCCAGTTGCCCATCGTTGGTCCGTTTTAGTTTCACCGTTTTCGGCGGGAAAGGGTCAAGACAGGGACTGCCGGTGCGTCAGTGCAAATTTTTAATGTCTTGAACACAGGATAGAAATCTGCCCATGGCGAACTCCGCTGGATCCGCTCATCACTGACCGGGACTTCGGCATCTCTACTTCCTGTCCCGGACATTCACCTCAATATTCTTCAAGTTGCGTCTCTGCCTGGCTGTCAACATCTGTCACGAGGCATCACCTATGGTTGCTCGGTCCCGCCTCGGCTCATTTCCTCATAAGTACCGGGAGCTCGGCTTTGCCCTCGTCTGTGTCTGTCTATGTCTTGCTCACAAAGCGCACGCTATATGGTATATGGAACCCCGCTGCTTCAACGTTTATGTCACTCCGACTCGTCCGACACATCTAAATTGGGCTGCTTGAATTGTGTTGCATTTCACTACCGCGCACACTTGACCCCGACTTGAACCAATTTCCTGAGCTTGCTTTGGGATAGGCAGCTTCGCGGGCGGCTTATTTACTTGCATTGAACCAAAGCTGCAAGGGCTTAAAGCAGGCCACAGGGTTTCTTGCACATTTCCCTCTTGTAGTAAAAATCCACTTGGGTGACACTGTCACGGAACGAGATTCTCGGTGGCTGAGGTATGTAGACGTTTCCATATGCCTGTGATTTGCTATTTCGAACGAAGCTGGCTCGCTTTGTTGTAGCACATGGTTTAATGCGGTGTTTTCAATTATTGCCCAATATAAATCGTGTTGCCATCCTCCTCGGCTTGCACCCGTCCTTGACTTGCATCGTCCTGCAGCCCCACCTCTGTCATTATGCCCGGCGCCCCACCAACGACCGACCCGACGAGTATGTTCTCTATTCACGTTCTCCTTTGACGCACGTGCTGATCTTCTGCATCCAGTGAGTCAGCCACCAGTAGGGAGGATGGATGGGAACGTCCATCCGTCTATTGCTCTTCCATCTCAGTCGCAGAGGTATTTATAAACTAACATAAAACAGGTATCCGGTGGTGATGATTCTGGCATTGGTCGAATCTCCAACATTGGACCGTAGAACAACTATGGCGTTCTACAGAATGTTGACGTTGCGACCTTTTCTTTAGCAACGATGAATCCACCGATTCTATGCACGGGAGACTCTGGAGCAGTCTTTATGGGACCTCGTTGCCGCCTATTAGCGTCGTTGTCCATATTGTTCGTAGGCGGTTTTCTTCACCTGGGACCTTGTGCTAAATACGGGGGTGGGCTAGTTGGGCAATATTTATAAGAACGTACCCTGGCCTTTGACGGAAGATTGCCCCCACGAAAATGAGCCGGGCCTCATGCAGCTGGCCTCAATTAAACTCGATCGCGAGCGTTTCATGCGCTGGGCCAACTGCATTCCCGATTGCCTGATTGAGACTTGTGAAAACAAGGCGGAGGGTCAGCTCATCGTGAGTTAGATTGACACCTGTGTACAAATCATGAGCGCCGATAAGGCATACTACAGCGGGAGGTCCTTCAGAGGGCTCGAGAGTTACCTACGGTTGTGATTTGTGAGTAAACTTTCATTCATTGTTTTGTGGCTACCCGTGACCTTTACCCGGAAAGTTTTTGGTCACACGGCGCTATCGGAGGAGGGGCTTTGTTGTAGGTGACCATGTATCCCATCTGACGTATCTTACATTCGAGCATAGATCTGCCGGCAGATTGGACCAAGGATAAGCTGCAAGCTATTTCGTTCTCGGTATGTGCTATATCTGAAGAAAGGTCATATGCTTCTTGTTGATTATCTCTCAACACGTAGGAGATCCGTCGACTTCTGTTGGAAGACCCGAATCCCAAGCCTTTGTTGGTTAGTTATATTAAAACTTGCTCGTCCAAATGTGCTAATGCAGGATCTTTAGCTTGTTACAGACGTACGGTTTATTCTAATTTATTGGTGTATCCTTAGAGGCTGACTCTTAATTAGTTCTGTGATTGCGATAACATCCTAGGTAAGTGGCGGGTAAATGATGCACCCATTAACATACGCTGAAATAAATCAACTTGCAGGCCTTCCATACGTGCTCGACGATGACGGTGCGAACGCCGGGTGGACAGAAACGGAGGCATATAGGCCGGGTGGTTGGGCTAACGAGAAGAAAATGGTAAGTATTCGAATTGTGCAGTGTTTGTGACTTACATGTTGACCGATCATCGTATTTAAGTTACAATTCGCTGCGACTGAGCCCGAGCGCGAGGCTTACGATTTCCAAAGCACTGGGGGAATATACAGTCGCGTAAGCCGCTATTGATAACTTTTAAACTGATTCTCATCCTTTGCTACTTTTAGGGATTATGTAGCCATCCTCTGCACAAAAATATATCCCTTTTGGAGAGGTCGAGAGAAATACAGTGCGGTTCTACCTTTTTTGCCCTGTTATTGGCTTACCAGAAGGTCTGACAGGAAGCACATGGATGTTTTCCTCGGCCAATATCACAAGATGCGTGGCGACAAGCTTCGTGTTCAGAAGCACAAGGTGAGCTTTGGTAAAGCAAGGAGGTGCTTACCATAGTTCTAACACATGATCTTCCAGATATACTCCTCACACAAATTCGTTAGTCTATTCGAAAAGTGAAGTGCTTACGAAATTTTAAAGAATTTCACTAGGACTACAACGACCCGACTATGCTTCGTGATCTTTTCAAGTGAATAGACGGCGCGCTGGACTGCCGCGCCTCCACCCCATTGGTATATCCCTGATTTCGTATCAAACCTTTCGTTTTCTGTGTCAATTTATCAAGAGTATGCCCATCGATATTAGGCAACCAAGCTTCTTATCCTGCCAGACTCGTTCGGTACGATATTTGGCCTCGGTGCCACGATCACTTTCTTATCTTCTTCGTCCGCTTTTCGCAAACACTTTATTTTTGTTTTCTCGGCTCTGCATAGCCTACTTGTACGTTTACACTTTCGTAACTTTCCCCTACCAGGCTTCTTGTGCTTCTTTCCTCTCCTGTCTCCTGTTCTTGTTTGTTTTTTCTGAGTGCGATCTAGTCTTCGTGTTTGCCTTGCTCCTTCTGGTTCTTTCAAGTCCCCTCGATTATAACAAGTGAGAGGAGGGAGGGCATGGTTTTAGCTCGCTTTTTGCTAATTGTAGCTTGCTCCTATACTAAAAAGCGAGCTAAAATCCTGCTTGTCACCTACTCCTCCCTCACTTCTTTATAATTCAGGGGACTCTTCGTTTTCCTTCTTTCTGTATTTGCTCTGCTCTCTGCACGGGTTGACTGTTGTATTCATACAAGCGCGGCTACACATGCAACTAAGTTGTAATTTCTAAGCTGTTCTCGTCCAAAGTACATGCAGCTCAAAAACTAAGAACAGAAGCCCTGGACGAGCCGGCAGTGCTTTACATAGCTCTTCGATTGAACTAGCATGTATACATACATATGAACTAGTGAAAATCATAGCTTGCGTTGTTTGGTGTTGTAGAAGCCTTTGAGAATAGCCCTAAGTAGCTTGTTCACGCAGCTCAACATAACCACTCTTTGACTAGCTCTTATGAAAGAGAAAGAAATTCTCACACATTTCGAGGTTGACACCTAGCAATGCTGGTGTGAATACGTATTTCGTTCCAATCCCCCTTTCAGACCTTTTCTTTAGATCAGGGGTTTTTTTATCGCTTTGGGGCTACGCCCTGAGTTGCGACACTACACGAAGAAAGGGAACAGGAGTAGGAGAAGAGACGCTACCATAGGCAGCGCTTTAACTAAATCATCACAAATGAGCTTGCGAGACTAAGATGAGGCGCGTGCGGGAACAAAGGCAGAACATGGCGGTGGAATAGGCGAGAACAAGATCATGAGAGAGGACAGAGCGAGAAGGCAGCGCCTTTTAGACCTTTACACAATATTTTTCGCTGATTCATGATTGCCGGCTCTTCCTTAGCGCTCCGTAGGGCTGTTTGACGTGGCGCTATTTCACTTGGACCTAACTTCCATCTCTAGGTCCTGTGGGCTCCTTTCAGAAGTAATCTTTCCCGTAGTTCTCCGGGTTGACGGCGTATTCAACAACAATGCTCGGCTTCTACAGAGGATAAATCGAGCTGTCGATTATGCCCGAAATTCTAGTGTTTCTCTTGGCTTCCTGCTGGCTCCCACATAATTGCTGGCCGGTTTCCTCGGAGTCCTATCGAGTTTGCTTGTTGTCTTGTCCGCTTGCCATATTCGAACATATAGTTCTGACTAGCTACACTCGATATTGTTACTCGGCCGTGCGGGATGCTAGGATTGTGCGATATGTCGGTGGAGAAGGGGATTGTAGCCTGCATCCCGAATGGTGCGATTTACAATTCTAATTAGCGCCTCTTTTGCTTGCTGGTTACATGTGTATCATAGCAAATTGGTAAAGTAACTCGGCTTGCGCTCTTTCTGTCATCTACAAATATCATTGTTACACCCCTTGGGCTGTGCCGGGCGCTGGAGCCAAGGACACCACCCTGGTATAAGGCCACTCAGTTTGGGTTTCGCCTAGAATCCAGATTTTTCGCCATGGAAATTGATTTTATGGTAGAAATTCCCACTAGAAATTTGGATTTTCTTGGCCGGTACCCTTTGTTGGTGCGTTGTGTTGCATGAGCGAGCAGGGATTGTAACCACCAGGAGCAAAGAACCATTGCCATTCACCAGAATATCCGCTATTCGTATGTCCGGGTCACGCGGTGAGTGAGTCACGCCAATTGCTTTTCTCTCCCTTCACCTTCCTAAATCATCGCCCTCTCGAAACCGATGAGCATACAGCATAAATAGGGACGCTTCCTCCTCAGTCAAGACAGGTTTCCTCCTGCCCTCCCCATCTCTCCCCTCCCCCAGAGATACACTCTTTCTAGATTATACCCTTCATTAGGGCTCCGTTTTAACGCTCGAGATCTCACCACCTGTGCCTAGTGAATTTGTTCGTATTCCCATCTACATTCTAGCGCGTAGTAGTGAGCGTTCGTTAGCCACAGGTCACTTTGCTCATAGTCTGCTGTACACTCAGTCATCACATGAATCTATATAATATTCACCTACCTTCATTCTCTGTCGGATTGCAACATTTGTGGCACCATTGTAACGCTGTGATCAATAATCGTGTTGCGCAGCTGTCGTCTCTGACGTAAATTCAACGTCTTACCTTGAAGTCTTCATCTCCAGGTTCGGACATGTTGGCCTCTTCTTTCCTGTGAGTAAGTTGCCAGAGTGACAAACTTACTATTGATTTATACTGACATTCACCGTATAGGGTTGACTATAATATACCGGCAAACTTACATCCTTTGTTTCATTGCCCTCTACCTGGTCGTAGAGACTTGGTGAAATTCAAGACTCATCGAACATACCACTGCCAGCGGATTTTTTTAGGTCTCGTCACTGCCTGAGGGTACGATCGGAGGGCATTGTATTGATGATTATCACCGACGTTTCAGACAAACGTTCGTTGTCACAATCGATCGCCCTACACCATTCATTCGCACTTGTCAATTTTCGTCTATTACACTGCGCAATCTACACCTAAACACCATATCTGGAGACCTCGGTCACCTGGAGAAACGACATTCCAAATCGATTCAACCTTGGATCCCATTGCTATACGGGTTCCACTTGTACATTGGGTGGTAGAATTGTATAATCCACACTGGCTAGCCTATCATGGTTCATGTGGAGACTTGCAATACTCTGCTATCCGGTCACCATCTGTGCGCGTATGCGTTACCACAAGATCTTCTCGCACTCGAACCGACACTATTACAAAAAACCATTATTATTTTGATTCCAGCGCTTAGGACGACTCTCGGGAGCTGCCTTTGTCAGTGGGTTTTGGGGCCAAAATCCCTTGGGACTCGCTCCTTGATCTTTCACGTAACTCTCCCAGAAGGGTGACTACTGCGCTTTGAGCCCGTACTTCCGCAGCAACGGCAACGAAACTTGCTCATCTTTTGGATAAATCTAGTCCAGCTTCTGACTGCTCTATTGCGATGACTTAAGCGTTGCTACTCGGCTGCGACATTCCCCGAGTCTAACTACTACCAACCTATGTGTTTGCAGGAAATATCGCCAACGAGTCATGCTACGCTTGTTTCGTGGAGCCCTCCCTGATCTGCCTATTTCAGCAGCTCATGCGAAAAAGTACCTTCAGTGTTCATTTATGGCTATTGGATCGGGCGGGTTCAGCGCCTGATGCCGTCCTTGTTTTGAATCAGAACCACCACCACCTATGTCTATCACCTAAAAGGCTCGCTTGCGAAAGGCGCATTGTTTGTGTGGTTCGAGGATTTCGGAGGGGTTAATGTAGTTGCCAATCTCGTTGGCTTGGTTGGCAGCTCCACTCTACCGGAGCGCCCGGTCTCCTCGCGCCTCAATCATCCCTTTCCACCAAAGTAGTAATTCAGCCTCTGGACCCTACTGCACAGCGTCAACTCTGGACAATGAGTCGCCTAAAACGCTGTGAAGATGGGATTTGTTTTCGTGCTAACCTTGGATCACTATAACCGGTTAGCCTTCGGTGGCCTGACGGGTATAAAGGGGGCACAGGGGGCATAGGGGGCGCGACCATCTGACGACTGCCACATCCTTCGGACTACCCACCACTTAACCACTCAACTCCCAAACCCAACCTATCCCCAACATCGGCCCTCATATGTCTACCCGTTGTCCTAATCAACTCCCCTGCACCGACGCCCCCAACTCACCAAGCCCGCCACAAGTAGGCACGATGTCCGGCGACCCACAATCACATATCTCGTGCCCTCAGCGGGCTCCAAGGTATTTACGTATCGGAAGAGACAGGATCTCGGTGCTCGCTGTTTTAACGAACTTCGACATTGGGTGATGCATTCCATGTATGTTAGCGGTTGCTAAGCGGAACAATGTCTCTCTCTATCTAGTGTAGGGCAGCAAGATGGTAAGCTTGCCGGTGGGAGAAATCGAGGTCTTTCTGCTAGTTTGCTTGGTCTTTTGTGGGCCATCCACATTGTTCGTATAAAATCCATTTCACTCCCAGCTTTACTCTGACTGCGACGTTGTGTTAGCTCGGCAATAGCTATAAAAACCAGAACTGGCCGGAGCACGCGACCGGTGGCGAGGCGCGTACGAGCATGGAGTTGCAGTGGCCCATCGATTTCAAGAGGTTCAAGTATTGGGCTAGCCGTATCGATCCTAAAATTCAGCTCGAAATGGTCGAGGCTCCAGGACAACTCATCGTAAGTTCCTTCGGCAACCACGTTCCCCCATGATTCCAATCAAACTACGTTACAGCGACAAGTACTCGGAGCCCCTCGTATAACAGCTACAATAATTTATTGTGAGTGTGGTTTTCAACCCTCGATTTGGCACCGTTCACAACGATTGCCTGTCAGTGATTGGCCACACGACGCGCTTGGACAACGGGGAGCTCACCTGTAAGTACTGGGCTCTGCGTGCTTGGTCAAAGTCTTATATGTGATTATAGACCTATCGGCGGAGTGTTTTGAAAATGGGCCGCAGACGCCCATGGGTGTGCCCTTTTTTGTACGAGTTGCCAATCCACAGAATGGTGTGGGAGCATTACTGACCGATAGATATTTCCTTGGGGTTGGTAGGAGATGCGTGATCTGTTGATGAAGGATCCTAACCCGGCTCCCCTCTTGGTAAGTTTGATCAACGTGTACTCGTCTACTTATCCTGACATGGTTTGTCTAGCTTGCCAGCGATGTAAGTTAAACCCCCATCCGCCGACGTTTCGCAGAAAATCTAACATACTCTTAGTTCTGCAACGGCACAAATTTCCTAGGTCAGTGGCTTGATTACTCGGCTCTCAAATCAAGTACTGAATTGAATGATAAAGGGCTTCCTTTTGTGCTGCGCCATAATGGTACGGACAGCTACTGGGAGGAGGTTAAGGGCTGCACTCCTGGCAGCTGGCCGAGCCACAAAGTAGTGGTGAGTACTCGATGGTACCCGTTGCTAGGAGTGGGTTCAATGGCTAACTGTACCGATAGCTCCATTTCACTGCAACCAGCGTAGACCAGATGGCCCATGAGTTCGAGAGCGCTGGCGGAATATTCACTCGCGTGCGGTTTGATTTTAAATCTTCTAACGATATACTGGCTGACTTCGTGTGCGTTCAGGAGTTTTGTAATATTAGCCCCCTCAAGGGGATTACACTGGGGGATAGGTCGCGGTCGATACAGTACGTGCTAGCGTCTCTTAGTATGATGTCTTTACCTTAACATGGGCTGTGTCAGGGAGGGCATGGATAAGTTTTTTGACGAATACGAAAAACTCAAACCTGGGAAGCGTCCGACTCAACAACACCAGGTAAGCGTTGGTGAACACGCTATCGGGAAGTAATACTCTAACAGCCGTGACCCAAAAGGTGTACAGCTCGCACAAGCAGGCAAGTTCGCTCAACAAATATGATTGTTTCTGCTTGGATAGCTGACAAGATAGTTTAGGATCTCAAAGATAAACGCCTATTCCGCCACCTGGGGTTCTGTCAGTAGGATCCCCGCATACCAACGACTGCCCTTCCCTCGTAACGCCAACGACCCACACCTGCATACATGTTTCGCATCGTAATCACTGTCCTACATACCTTATTTTTGGCATTCCCACAATACCTTTATTCGTATGTTTCTGTATAGTTGCACCCGCCCAACGCATTTAATTCATCCGTATCTGATTTGATGTGTTCGATTTCTGTTAATGTTTACGCCTTTCTAATCCAGCTCTTCATGGTTGTTAAAATATCGTTAGCTAAATCACCCAAGACCCGAAAGAGATTCTCAGCGAATTCCGAGGCTGATGCTTGTGTCTGAACATCATGAGCGCACGCAGACACGTGCTGGTTTTCAGTCACCTATTTGGACGTTTCCGCTGTGACTTTTCACTGATCCATGATGGCAGTTGACTGCAGTTCGGCTCTTCCTTAGCGCTCCTTTATAAGGTTGTTTGACCTACGCCAATTCACTTCAACTTGACTTCAACCTCGGGATACTCTGGCTTTGATTCAGACGCAATATTTTGCCGTAACTCTCTAGGTTGACGGCACATATCACAACGATGTTCGGCTACTACACGTGATATGAACTGGGCTGTTAGTTATGTCTGAAATTCTAGTGTTTCACTTGGCTCGCTCTGAGCTATCCTTGTGACTGGCTAGGGACTTCGAATTTCGTCGGGCTGGCTAGTCATATTATCTGTTGAGGCAATCGAATATGGATACCTAATGTGCTGCACTCGTACTTGTTGCTCAACCGAACGGAACTCAAGAGGTCCTGGATCCAAGTTGGTGGAGAGAGGCAAACGCATCAGCTCGAACGATACAAATCATGATCCTGATAGGCGCCTTCTGACACATTTGCCGGTCACAAGTGTGTACTTGCAAATTAGTAAAGTAACCGGTTTACGCGCTCCATCGTGTATCATATAGTATCAATAATGCGCTCCGCTTCTTGAACTATATCTACATTGTGCCAATCGTCTTCTTAGTTTGAAGCAACTTCAATTTCTTCGCCCTGGATGTTCCTTTTGTTACGAAACACTTCCACTACAAATATGATCGTGGATCTTATGCTTCCCGGTTTTTTCACAGTGGAAATGGAGGGGGGCTCATTTTGTCGCGGCTCTATGGGGAGTTATACAGTATTGTAAGTTGTGTTGTCCAGTTTGTTGGGAACGTGTTAAGCCAGTAAAAGGATCTCAATTACTTGTTCAACCAGAGCAGGCAACCACTGTCACTTACCAACACGGTATTTGCCAAAAACCCAGCACCCATTCGAGGTCCCGCTTGGGCGAGTCACGCTTTTCCCTCCCACAATAAGCGGCCTCTCAACAACCCCCCTCCCCCCGGAACATATCACTGCCATTGCGAGCTGATGGGCAGTTCACAGTATAAATAGTAAGGCCTCTGTGGCTGGGTTAAGTCTCTATTCACGCATCCTCTGCTCAAGGATGACCTATTGTTCTTTACTATCCCCTACACCACTCCTGACCTCGCGAACGAGACTGGTGGCATCAAATCGGTGCTCGCCAACTTTACTGGTATCTCCTTCCGCTATCTAACACGCACTAGCCAATGTCTGCTAAGCTCAACCACTTGCTTCACAGCTCGTTGTGCGCCTAACTACCACACAAGGTTACAAGATGCTTGGCCGCCTTCGTTACGTCCAGATTCCATGATCGAGTTGAGCGGTTACGATATTGCTCCCGAGGATTGTGGCATGTGGCTGCTCTTACCAGCTTGAACTCAACGTCTTACTCGGGGAACATGGAACAATGTCCCCACCTCACGCTGGGTGGAGCATTTGTTTCTGTGAGTGATGGTGTGGTATCGTCGACGTTGCTTCACATGTGTGCTCTTCGTGCAGGATTGATTCAAATATAATCACTACTCGTACGCCCTCTCTCACCACCACCTAAACCCCTCGCCCTTCCTCACCCATCACCCCTCACCCCCCGTCACTCCACCCCAGTCTGACGAATACGAACTGAATAAAAGGATTTCAAACCATACCTATTTCGTGCTGAGTGCTCCTGTGAGTTGGGTCTTGTCGTCAATGGAGACTATTGCAGGCAAATACCATAAGTCGAACATTTGGATTCGTGGTTTAGTGTACTCGGCAAAATGTGCGGTATTTGTTGTCTACGTGTGCTTGCTGAATTATGGTTATTGTACAGGGCTCACTCTTTGACCCTTGCACATCAAGACTTGATGCCTGAAGCACTGCGCATGGACACACTGCTTGCTGGATGTCACCTAATCTTCGACGTATTGCCTTACTGAACCAGACTTCAACTATATGCTGGGTGACCTCGCCAATTTATCTGAATTTTCTGATTTGCCGTGGTGTTCCTGGAAACATAACTTGTCTCTAATTTGTGCTGACATATTCGCGGTCGCTATTACGTAGCCGAGAGTTTTTCAGTGCCGCTACCAGAAGCCCTGAAGCTGGCCCCTTAGGAGCTCCTCGGAAACCGGCGCTTCACGCTCGCACTTCACCCGACACCCGTACAGCGGCCTTCATCGAAGTGGTACACGAAGTGTTCGTGACTGGAAGTCTGTATGCGGAGGATGTCTACTGCCCTTGTTGCTCTTGTGACTGAGCCGAATCCTGCACATCATTGCGATCGATTTGGTCTGGTTCCTTTGGTTTGACAGCGAACACCTATCAGTGACTGACTTGGCTAACTGCGGACAACTATGCTATTGTCAGAAGCATCCGGTCCAAGTTAACCACCGGTTTAAACCACAGCATGGCGCCGCCACTGCTTCAGCTGGTTGATGATTCGCTTGTCAAGCGGGGAAACACGCCGTCAAAGACCAGGTTAGATTTTTGTTCGCAGACGGCTTCTCGTTCACTAATCATGGGCAATGTTCTATTGTTCAAGCCTCTCGAAGCTGTAGTACTGGGATCTTCTCAGCCGATGCGCGTGCGGCCATTTCGAGCGCCTCTGCACTGTCGGTTTCTCCTCGTGTTCTCTTAGCAACCCCCCAAGCGATGGAGGGTATCCGGATTTGGGCTGCTTTGTCGCTGAGCTGAGGACTCTTATTTTGGGGTATTTTACTACTGGATGCTAAGTCCGTTCCAATCAAAATTTCCTAAATTTCGCTTTCGTCATTGCTAGGATCGCTTGCTTTCCCTGAGTCCCCTCGATTATAACAAGTGGGAGGAGGGGAGTGAAGACTTTAGCTCCCTTTTTGGCATAGAAGCGAGCTAAAAATCCTACTTCTCCCACCTACTCATCTCCTCGCTTTTTAGATTTCAGGGGGCTCCCTGTAAAAGCTGTGGAAGTGGCGCCTGGATCCGGCGGTAGGTCGCCGTCGGAGCGGCAGTTGCTCCCCCTTATTGACGATGACTCAGGAGGCAATATAAATGTATTAGCCGCTGTTGTATTCGCCCTACCACCACCACCACCACCACCGCCACCACCGTTCATGTCTGGTCAACGTCTGATACCTATTCCCGTTTCCAACGGTGAGCTCTACATTTATTTGAGGCTGGACGCACATGGTTATCTGTTCAATGTAGGGAGTCCTCCGCAAGACGGTGTCGTGCACAGCGGTTCGAGCACTCCGCGACCTCGAAGGTGCTTAACGGCTGACGTAGACGAGTGTTCGGTGTTTGTTTGATTTTGGGCCATATGGCCCTGGATCTTCATCACTGGGCACTTGCAAGTTCGGCGGTGAGACCATACTAAGCACGGCCGCGGCATATTTCTGTACACAGTGAGATTTCATCCGACGGTGCACGCGACGCCAGACTCGACAGCTCAAGATCTCGCGGCCCCTTGCGTGGCTTTTATGGCCCTTTCCCGACACTCCACCTGGTTCGTTCAAATTCTGATCGCCCTTTGGTTGGTGCTAACTGGGTATTGGAATAGCTTGGCATCAGATATACGGACATGTACTGGCGTTCGGAGTGCTCAGCTGGTATTGAGATGAGTGATAGTATGCAGATGTGGACCGACACCGACTTCACAAATGTGGAGTACTGGGCCGGCTTTAGTAATTTCCAATTTGGGCAGGTAGCATGTGAATCTCAGGCGCAGCTCATCGTAAGTCCGATTGACGTTCGCGTTGACTTACGACCGCTAACGATCCATTACAGAGGGAAACGCTTCAAAGTCGTCGTAAAGTGTCTACTATGATCTATGGTGGGCGTATTTATCTATCGTTGATTTGCCATTACTAACTCGCAACTCAAAAGTTGTTGGTCACACAACGTTTTTAAAGGATGAGCTTGCTTGTAAGTATCAAAGCATCTCCTTCAATTGAAACCTTACTTATAGCCGTAGTGTTGCCTGCCGATTGCTATGAGCATTGGCCGCGGGTTGAGGCTATACCTTTTTCGGTGAGTCTATTCTTGATAAAGATTATGCGCGTCTGATTGATCTATACATGGTTTTTGCGTCTGTAGGAGATGTCTCGTTTGATATCAATAGACCCCAAACCAGAGCCACTCTTGGTGAGTTATCTTATTGTTCGCCTACCTTCTTGCCCGTGCTGATACATGTTGCTCAGCTTGTAACTGACATATGCTACTGCACAAACATCTTGAGTAGGTGGCGTGTGGTATGTATGAAGCCAGTCTAAACCGATAGGTTCGTAGGGCTCCCCTATGTGCTGCGCCATGAAGACGGCGGGAGTTTTTGGGAAGAAACTGGAGACTGCGCCCCAAGCGAGTGGCCAAGCAACAAGAGGATGGTACGTACCCGGGTGATGGGCTATACTTGATGGTTTCGTTGGTTAAATCATGATATCAAAAGTTACATTTCGCGGCGACGAGTGAAGGGCAGACGGCTCACGAATTCAAGTCCACGGGTGGGATATTCACTCGGGTACGTCTGTTACTACGGTTAGGAGTTAGTGCTGATTTCCTTGGCCTTGGGTTTGATTAGGAGTTCGGAAATATCCCTCCGCGTGCCCGTGTGACATTGGCGACACGGTCAAAGTCAATCCAGTGCGTGCTAAATTGTTCTATTTATGTGAATGTGAATGTGTTACGAGCTGCGATAACTAGAGAAGGCATGGATGCATTCTTCGTTAAATACGAAAAGGGAAAGCCCGGAGAACACATTGTCCAACAGCATCAAGTAAGTAATGGTCAAGCCTTTCGTCGATGACATGATCCTAAAACCTGTGATTTCTCAGGTGTTTAGTTCGCACAAATATGTAAGTATATAGGGAGGCAGTAGTAACTCTCACTCGGGTAGCTAACTAACATTTCAGGACCTCGACAACAAGAAACTATTTCACGACTTAGGATTCTGTTAGCGGTTTACCCTGCGGTTGTCCACGTCTCCCCCTTTTACAAGCTTCGAGTGACTGTTACTTTTCGGATCCCCCCTTCTTCCTAGTCTCTCTTGATACCACTGCCTGCATGTCTGTATATTTGCATCTCACTTTGTACTCCATCCCCCACTCAGCATACTCGATTCCGTTATCATTGATTCGCTTTTTCCATTTCTGTGCTGCCTTCTTGCCCTTTTGGGAACGTGGGGGACCTCCAACTGCGCCCATGGTTCCCAATTAATTTGTTTTGTGCTTTCAGCGTTACTTTTGTCAAATATGTGTTGTGTTGCATTGGTGGTCTACTGTTTTGTCACTCGGGTCTGTCAGGTTGATGTTCTTGAAGGCGCTTAAGAGTCCACGTGATGGTAACTCGTAATCAAGTGGTTGTTATTGTTCATTACCAATGATAACCTGCTTCCACTAGACTTCACATTGGCCCCCGCCATCTATTTTGCCTCCGTTGCGTCAACGATCCCTCTGGTAGTCGAAAAACATTATAATAACCAGAAGATCAACTCTAAATATCTCCGTTCGTCTTCATTTCCGCTATCCGGAACCCAGGTAGCCTTTGCTATCGTTCCACTTGGCCTAGTACTGGTGCTTGCTGGGGATGATTGAGATTCTTGAGGATGAACAACACAGCGACGAGTATATCCAGGAGAGCGAAAAACTTCTGGGAGATATTCAGCGGCTGTGTGAACGCCAGTTTGTACAAAAGGTACGTTCTAGTCCGGGTCTACACCTGACATCGTGCTATCCAAGTTCACTACTAACATTGGATATCTTCTCTTTCATTGCCCCCTTCCATCGTTACGTTTTATTCTGCGAACTTGCCCGTGTGCAAATTGTCCTTCTAGGATGCATGTCGGGATCTTTACGAACGTCATGTAGACTTTCAAAGTCAGTTACGATTCGTCAAAAACCACGAGCCTCATGTTGCCGAGGACTATGATTTCTGCAGAGAAGGGGGTGTTATGGAGTTGCACACCATTATCGAGTAAGTACATGTTTCTCATCATACCCGCATCACCCTATATCTCAGCTAATTTGCATTCCCCCCGCTCTGCGCCTACTCAGGTTCTTCAATCTACTCACACATACTGCACATCTTGCCAAGTGGCGAGCGTTGCTCGAGCGAGAGAAAATATCTCGAGCCCTCCGTGCGCTCAACGAGTCGTATTCCCGCGGTATTGCCCACGTCCACACTTTCCTCCCCGAACACCATGCCCTCTTCCAACCACCTCCTAGCCCAGGATATTCAGACGAGGATTCTCGCGCGAGCACAGTAGGACCCATGCCGACAGCCCCAGACAAAGATCGGAACAAGGATCACGAGCGCCGGGCAAGCTCTGGGTCGTCCTTCGGGAACGCTGCTGGAGTCGGCGCTGGTGCTGGGGTCACTCAACCTCAACGCAACTCTCAGAGCTTGCTACCGCTATCCCTTCCTCCCGCCGAGCTCACCATGCCAACGCCTCAGATCGCGCAGGACCTAACCGCTTCCCCTCCTTCATATGGATACGGGTACACAGACAATAAACTCCCACTCATTCCTGAAAAATCTAGCTCAGGACTTGAACGAACGGCAAGCAACGATCGTCGGGCCCAGCCGTCGCCCATAGGACGAACACAAACACCCCCTGCGACACGGGCGCTTACTCCTCTAGAAGGCCGAGCGACCACTCCCTTAGGGCCAGGGACGCCTGGTCCAAAGTTTCCAACACCCACCGGAACACCGGGCCCGCGGTTTGCTACGCCAGTGGGTGCGGGAGCTCGATTGCCGACTCCCCAGGGCAGCATGCGGCGGCCACCTACCATGATGCCCTCAGGAAGTGATCCGGATCGGCCTAGGAAAGGATCTGCTGAATCAGATCCGGATAGGCTTGGAAGAAAGGTGGACAAAGCAGAGATGGAACGGTTAAAGAAGATGGAGAAGGAAAAGGCGGAACTAGAGCGCAGTGCGCGCTTAGGAAACGAGAGTGATGCGCGGGCCGCCATCAATGCTATTACGCGCGGTGAGGACTATTGGGAGGCCTTTGGGAGCAAACCTCGGCATGAAGTTATGATGTTTTTGGCTGCTGTGCAACAGGTGGGTCCGGACTGATTCTTGAGCTTGATCCCACGAGGCTCGTCGATTGCCCGCATGGATTGAATCATTACGAGTTGTGCTCACGCTATCGTTTTCATCTGTAGGAAATGTACAGACATCCTCTAACGTCCAAGATCCACAAAGAACTGGACAATGCGTTGCTTAAGGCCCATTTGCGCTCCGGAATTGTCCCTCCAGTTCACACTTTCCAACCGAGTGAGTCTAACCTTTCGTTGGTTCTCTAGTCTGCTGACTTGTCTTGATAGGTGAGGTCACTCAATTCAGTCCTGAGCCTGTTGCGTACACTCCATATGCAGATGTGTACCGCGCCCAGCTCAAGGGATATGCTGTTGGGGTCAAGGCAGTACGCTGCACGGCGGGAAGTACTGGTGCTAAACGAGTGAGTCGCCTTCTTGACTATTCTGCAAGTGGGGTAGCGTTTGCTGTTGGAGCGGTAAAAACTGCAACGAACGGTGGGGAGAGGAGATGTATACCCGAGAGCATGGACTAACTGAGTTCTTCAGAGGCTAGACAAAGATGTCAAGATGTGGGCCCACTTCCGACACCAGAACATCCTCCGCATCCTCGGTGTTACGGCGCACAAGCACATGACATCTTGTATGGTTACTCCCTGGATGCCGCGTGGAAACGCACATCAGTTCGTTATCGACAATCCTGATGTGAGCCCGATCCGAATTGTGAGTATTTCCCTTCCGTGTTGTTTGCGTGTGGAAGTTTACGTCCCGCGGGTAGTTGGTGGGCACCGCGCTGGGTCTGGGTTATCTGCATGATCAAGGGATTCCGCATGCCGACTTGCGAGGGGTGAGTGATTGTAGGATTCAACCGTTCTTTTATTCTAATACAGTTCGTTAGGCAAACATCTTGTTGGATGATCAAGGCGAAGCGCTGTTGTCGGATTATGGTACGCAGTTTTCTGGAATCGCTTGAATTGCCTCTCACGCTCTTTCGACTCCAGGTCTTGCCAATTTCTATGCTGAGATCACCGGGCACTGTATCCTCAATCGTTGGACGCCGCCCGAAACTCTCGACCCCACCACCGTTGCGCAGTCTCGCACTACGCGCCTTGCCCACCCTCCCATCAACATCACCGGCGACATCCACGCGTTCGGCCTGGTCATCATCGAGCTTGCTACTCGCGCAGTGCCGTTTTACAATATCCACCGTGAAGAAGCCGTCTACGCGCGACTCGTCCGTGGTATCCGGCCGCCGCGCCCATCATCCCTCAGTGATTCCCTGTGGTCTCTCGCCCAACGCTGCTGGACCTTCCCTCCCGCCGCGCGCATGACTGCTCCCACCGTCGTCGCAACCCTGCGAGAGTTACAAAAGGTGCTGGATCCAACTGGGCATCTAGTGTTCGCACCTCAGAGTCCTCCTGCACCAACGGCTAGTCCGGTTCCTGATCCCGAGGACGAATTTGTGAAGGTTGCGGTACGCGCGCCTGTTGACCAGTCTGGGTCGTTGGGGCGGAAGCTGTTGATTGTTGTTACGATAGATGGGGAGAAGTACTTGGTTGTGGATGTTGGAAACGCGACTACTGGATTGGCGATTAGGGAGAAAATTATGACAGCGGTATGTGTATTTCGTTTTTTAGTCTGTGTTCCAATCTTGATGATGCTCTCTAGGTTAAAATTCCGGACCGTGAACGTTCGCAATATATGATTTTCCGTACCGAAATTGGAGAGCACATCGTCGGGGACGCGCTCAACTCAGAACTGTTATACAAGACTTGCGTAGAGAATGGTGATTCGAAGGGGTCCTTGAAGTTGATTGTGGTCAGCAGGACTACACTCAAGAATATGCCACGCATCCAGTCAATGATCACCAACCGTACCCCGAGCTTGTTGATGCTCTCGCCACCAGCTCAAAACTCGCCTGGAACGGGCCTCCCGACCCCGTCACCGTCGCCTGGGCCTGGTGCAGGACCTGATAGTTCGCGTTCGACGCCTACTAATGACTTTGCTATTCAAGCACGAGTGTACGTCCCTAAGCGCTTTACGTATTTTCTTGGTTGCCAACATTAGTGTTTGATAGGCCGAGGACAGCTGTTAGCCGGCTTCCAAGGCAGGACTCGAACTTCACGAAAACTACGGCCGCTTCAACTTCCGAGTACCAGCTGTCACTTGATGAGCGGAGGCTGACTCCTCTACCGCCTTCAAATATGCCAGGGTGAGCAATAATTCCTTTTTCGGGGGGAGCGCTTTAATTAACATATTGCAATTAGCCACCCATGGCTCGAAGATCGGTTCGAATACGAAAATAAGTCGATAGCTTCTACTTCGAGCGTGGCGCAGATGGACGCGGAGATCAGGGCCACAAAGTATGTTCCCTACCGATCGTTAGTACCCTATAATTAATGACCTACAGGGCTGCTAGGGGTGCTACCCAAGAAAATCCTGTTAGCCGGTCTGCCATTGCTGTGATGCATTTCGAGCGAAATATTGCGCCATGCGATATTTGCGGCCGGCACTTCGCTGGGTTGTACTCTCTTGAAAAGCATCGTGAGTCCAGTCTTTTCATGATAAATATTTTCACTGACACAAACGCGTCTGTAGTGCAAACTCAAGGCGGCAAGTGTGCTAATCCCGACCTTGCGACCGAGCTTCATCGCCTGGAGCTTGAGGATCGTCCAGTCACTGAAATGACTGCCGAAACTCCGGCGGCTCAAACGCCGCCCAAAGCCACGCCCAAGCCAATGCCTCCTTTGTTGAGTCGCGTGAACACAAACAAGGACCTCCCCGCCCCGCCGAGGCCGCCTCGTGGGGACAGCGTGGACGGACCCGGGGCAGTTGGGTGGTCTCCAGTTACGCCTCCGCCAACCACCAAGATACTGACCAAGGCAGTCGACTTGAACGCCCTGAAGAAGCAGCTGGGGCGCAAGTTTGGCAGTGATAACGAATTCCGTGGAGGCCCAAGACGTATCTAGTTTTGTCTGAATAAGTCTCCATTATGATTGTTTTCTTTCCTCAATGTTTTGAGCGTTTCAGCTAGGGTACTTAGGGGCTGGTGTATTTTTATTTCGTCACAGACTCGATGACCTGGGTCGCCATGCTAGAGCAGCTTCTACTTTATGACTTGTTTCAAGGCGGTGAAACGACAGGCGGTGTAACTTTGTACTTTGAAGCGCACATACGTATTCTTTTGGTATACCTAGTGTGCAGTATATCTCATAAACATCCTAGATCCATACCGAGAGTATCTGGCCAGCAAATTTGATTATGCGAAGAAATTACAATTACAGTACAACCGCGTACAAGTCTCCAAATCATACAAACAAACAACGACCACATAACCAAAACAATTACAAACAATTAAGGATGGATTCCAGCGGGTATAGTCAACGAACGAATCAAGTTGGATTATGGGTTTGGGTTTGGGGTTTCTACGCGATAACGCAGTAGGTGCATCCCTTCGAGGTCTGGTCCATGTCGACTAGGATGTCCTCCACTTCGAGGGAAGCAGGCTCAGCAACGGAAGCAGAGATGGAAGTGAAGGTGTATGCGGCGTCCATGACAGCGAATGAAGTGGATAAGAAATTTAGAGTTTAGAGTAGATATGGTGGGTTTTGGCACCGTGTATTGCAGGCTCCGAGCTATGGTGAGTCTGCTCTTTCCGCAGCTTGTTTTAAGTGCTCACTTACCTTTGTTGGGTGGTCACAATAGCGCTGGCGCCAAACCAACCCCGGCCTATTATTCCAACTTCCCTCTATCATGCATTAATACGGTGACTTTGTTTATAGCTCAGAATGGACATTCGGTTGCTAGATGACAGCTATCATGTTGTGATTGGGACCAAGGAGTCAGTTGGTTCAATAGATTGGCAGCGTGCGAAGAGCCATCATAAACACGCATTGCTAATGATACGACTCGGAAATTGAAGACACATGGAAGGCCCCCATCCACCACAAGAGAAAATACGATGCTAATAATGGGGGACCATAGCCAAAACTGCTGTAATTCTTGGAGCTGTTTGGGTGTCTAGAGGTACGGCAAACCCCTTCTTGGCTATGACCGCGGGGCGCTGGGGAAAATGTCGGGTGTGACCTGAGAAAGAGCTTAATATATCTTCTCAATCTAGAATAGCTAAACATAGAGACGGACCTAGTTTTCAAGGATCGAGTACGAAAAGGCGTAGTCACAAAGTCAGATTGCCGTTACTGTTACCATTGCAGCGTCCACAGCATTACCTAGCCCACGCGCCGCATGCAAAGACAAGCTAGGAGCGCGCTTTTGTTTGCCAGGGAGAGCGATTTTTTTTTTAAAAAAGCTTGAAGTTGTAGGCGTGCTAACACAGTCTTTTGATCGATCCACATTAACGTGTAATAGTACACCTGGGTTGTTACAACAAGGAGAAGCCAGTAGGTACAGCTGCAGAAAACACCGAAATAAAAATAGAACTTTTATGAAGAAGCGAGAACGAAGAGGGTGGTTAGGCGGTGTGTTTATGCGATGACACAGTAGTAGGAGCCTTTCGACGTCTGGTCCATGTCCACGGGAGCGCCAGCCTCGACGGTGGTTGGCTCGGTGGCGGCGGAGAGAACGGCAGCGGAAGTGTAGACGGCGTCCATTGTAGTAGAGTAGGTAGCTCGAGTGAGTATGTAAGTAGTGGTAGATAGATAGAGCTGCAGGACTATGCTGACGGACACCGAGCATTTCAGACCTGGCTTTAAGCTGCGCTCGCTTTCTCAGCGACCGTATCGAGCTGAAATGTGCACTGTAGTGCATTTCTCCCCGTCTATTGTCTGACCTTCGCACCGTCATGCCCTCACGCTCGACAAAAACCCGGCGGCAAGTTTACTCGAGGGTGGCAATCGACGACACCCATATGCAGGCGGTGGCACACGTGTGGTAAGAACAATTAGAATCGTTCATTACGAACATAGACGCGGGGTAAACTGAGAATGAACTCGAGAGCGTTTGTCTGGACTCGGACTCTTTTGCGCTTTTACGTGGATCTACGGATGGTTTGTTTTTGCATGACATTTTTTTTTAAGTCGTGGATGGATTTAATAGATGGGTCGATAGGATTCTCAGACTTCAGGTGAAGGATGAGAGCGCAATTGGAGCATCATGGTAAGGATAAATCGGTGCGTGCTGGGTGTTTGAAGGAGAGGAGGTCGGGTGCCTGAAAAGGGTCATTCCGACCACAGCGTTCCTGCCTCGTGCTGAAGCCTCGACCGTCAAATCAAGACTCAAATGTCAGATAACACAATCGAGTGCAAATTCATCCCGCACCACTGCTGTCCGACTCTCTTCGCCATCGTCATTCTGTACGCATTTATCTAATCTTTGATCGGCATTTTACGCCTCCTTTCTGGGTGTGCGCCACATAATCCACATCGAGGCACCGATTATTGCCACCTTTGACGGCCAGTCATCGCTGGGTTTAAGCGCTCTCTATGTACTCATGACCGTACGAAGCACACACAATAAGCCTGCGAAATCCACTCACGGTGGTCGCTTTGGTGCCACAAGGATACTGAATGTGCACTCAGGACTTAAAACCAGGTCTGAAATGCTCAGTGTTCGACAGCATAGTCCTACAGCTCTACTTACTCATTACTCATCGCTACTCTCGCACTCACCCAAGCTACCTACCCATTATAATGGACGCCATCTACACTACCGATATCACTCTCGCCGCTGCATCCGTCGAGATAGCCGCACAGGTCGATATGGACCAGACATCGAAGGGATCCTACTACTGCGTCATCGCATAGTAGCTCTCAGCCCACACCCACTTTATTCGTTCTTCTTTCTCGTTTTCCATTTGGGTACCATAAGGTTGCCGGATTAATGCTGTATTACTTGTAGTAACAAGCTCTGTACCAATTTAGAATATGATAGCTTAGTAATTATCATTTGACTTGTGCAAACAAATGCCGCCCTTAGATATGCCAATTAGACTTGCAACGACCTCGTATGCATGTATCCGCAGCTACCTTAATGGAACGCGCCATGTGCCTATAAGGTTCTTACGCACCCCAAGTTGAATTCTAGCCCTAGCTAGTTGCCTTCCAGATTACCAGGGGCTCTCTGTGTGTGTTGCATAGTGGGATAATCCCTCTATTGGAGATGAGCAGGTTTCTTGGTCATTTCGGCACTAGTACATGGAGGAACATTGTTTACACCCAAATCACATACTCACGCAACAACCTATCTACCGATGAACCGACGAGGTACAGAAAGTATGGATTTGGACTTGGTTGCGACATAAGCTTCACGGTCCGAGTATTGTTGCTGCCCCCCCCCCCCCATATGACCTCCAGTCATCGCCTTGACCTTTGGATGAGAACTACCAGGCGCCGGTCCAAGCACAAGGCTTGGCTGAATCACGGCAAATACTCGCAAACATTGGTTCTTTCATCCTATCTGTCAGGCTCGATCAACATGCTACGGCGTTCTCCGAGAAACTTGTGAAAACCCCCGGGCTCAGTATCTCAGTTTTGCTTTCACGCCTCTGCCTCTTGCGTAGTCATGTTCACGTCTAGCTCTGCT
>MU132161.1:338425-348999 GCA_015039395.1 Ceratobasidium sp. AG-I | reverse complement strand
GTATTGCTTCGCAGATAATGTAATATGTACGAATCAGGCTTTAGAAAAGGGTTTCGTATCTGCAGCCGGCTGCAAGGCAAGCTTGGGAAGAGGCTTCGATCACTTGTCAGTTGGCGCGTAAGCTACTCAGCGATATCATTTAATCCACTCGTTATCATCGGACGTTCTTTGAGCAAATCAACTTTCAGGGAATTTTGTGGTGTTTCAAGCCGGACTGAGATAGAGCAGAGCTATCCATCTACTCGAATGAGCAACAGAGGGTGCCCCTGGTAATCCGAAAGGCGGCCAGCTGGGGTAAGAACTCATCTAGGGATAGCCGTAAGGACATTAGATGCGCGTGGCGTGTTCATTGAGGTAGCTGCGACTATATGTATGCGAGGTCATTACGAGTCTAATTGGCACATCGCGGAGCGGCATTTGTTTGCACGCGCCTAATAATCATCGCCAAACATCAACGTCTAAATTGGTCCAAAACTAATTACAGTATGTGATACAACATAAATCCAGCAACCTTGCAAACCCCGAAATAGAAAAACGAGAAATAAGAACGAATAAAGTGGGTGGGCTGAGAGCTACTATGCGATGATGCAGTAGTAGGATCCCTTCGAAGTTTGATCCATGTCAACCGGTGCGCCTGTCTCGACAGAGGCAGCAGCGAGAGTGATATCGGTAGTGTAGATGGCGTCCATTGCAATGGGTAGGTAGCTCGAATGAGTGTGTGGGTAGTGGTAAGTGATGAGTAGGTAGAGCTGCAGGACTATGCTATCGAACACTGAGCATTTCAGACCTGATTTTAAGCCCCACGTGCACATCCAGTATCCTTGTGACACCAAAGCGGCCACCGGTGTTGAATTTCCCAGGCTTATTTTGCGCGCTTCGTACGGTCATGAGTACACAAAGAGCGCTTGAGCCCAGCGATGACTGCCGTCAAAGGTGGCACTCATCGATGTCTCGATACGGAATACGTGGCGCACACCCAGGAAAGCAGCCTATAACGCTGATGATAGACGGGGTATAGATGGGGTAAACGGGCTGAATAGTGGCACGAAATGATGGTGATGAGGAGGGTCGGACAGCAGTGGCGGGAGATGAATTTGCACGCGATTCTGTTATTTGACATCTTAGTCTTGATCCAGAAAGTGAGGGTGTTGATGACGGCCAAGGCTCCAACACGAGGCAGGAACACTGTGATCGGAATGACCCAACTAAGTGTGATCCAAGTGGGGTAATAAAGAGGTAAGAATGAAAGGTAAGGTGCTTGAGGAGAGCTGGACTCTCGCCATATGCTGTATGCGGGGAGTCAAGCTAGCTTGGCAGCGCTTAGGCCGAGAGACTTGTGTCAATACCAAGCAATATATGGCCAGTAGTAGAGCCAAGGCGGACATCCTGGTATCGAACGAAAGAGGCCAGTGTTTCAGCAGGGAATCATGTTGCGCTCATAATGTGTTACTCAGACTAAAGTTCTGTGTTGAGTCTGGAGCCTTTTTGCTTGGATCCCAATCCATCGTGTCTGCGTTGCTACAGCCAGAGCAGCTGGGGGATCACACGACTTGATAAACTTCGGTAGTAGTACGTAATAAAAGTGACCAGGAGTGCGGACCTAGGCGGTAGTTTAAGGGTTGTTGTAGAGCCTGAGGCATCTGGAGTTGTGTCTGAAAATAGAAGTGGTTCTCAAACCTTAGCTATCAACCTGACAACCCTGAGAGAACAGACGATGCTGAATCTCGAAAATCGAGATAGTGTGTTAGTTCGGCTGGGGTAGTTTACAAAGGAGGATTTCAAAAAAGTAGCGCTACACTGGTGCTATATGATGCTACAACGGATGTTCATGCACTGTAGGAAGTTTGGGTACTCGATCACGAGTCCACGCGGGACTAGTGTGAAGTCCTGTCAATGTGTTACAAACCGGTCCCGTTAGGACATCAATCGAGTGTATCATGAGGGTCTAAAGTACCTTAGGAATTCAGGGATGTACGTCCCAGAAGTACCCAAGAGTACCCATAAGTACATTTTGGCCGAATAAGTCCCATACCCTGAACTCTAGCCAGGTTCTTGGACATTGCCGAAGTACGGCAGGTACTTCTAGTAAGCTCTTTTTGTACTTTTAGAATGTTCCGTGTACTTTCATAGAGTCCCTCGGAAGAGTACTTGGGACTTCTTGAATGTGCCGGGTACTCTGGGGGAGTACTTGCGGTACTTCCGGGTGGTACTTTGGGTACTTCCAAGTGGTATTTTGAGTACTTGTGAGAAGTACTTTGGGTACTTCCGAACAGTACTTAAATGAGACTTTTTGGTGATTGTATGCGTGGCAAAATATATGTATTCGTATCGGAAACAGGAAACAGAAATCATTATACTACTATGCGCCTATCGTCTACTTCGGCGTGGTTCGAGTCGAGCGGCGAGTGGGCTGTGGTGCCTCAGGATTTGCTGTTGCGTTGGGTGGGCCTTTGATCTAGAGAGCATATGTCAGTTCGAATGCTGACGGTTGAGGTTTAGTACTTACTGGGTTTGTCGCCTTAGCCTTGCCTTTCCCCTTTGTGTTGTATCCACTAGTACCTACGCTTCCGCCTGCCCCTCCGCCCTGGCCTTCGCCTAGGCCACTAACTTGTGCGCTACCGATTGCGCCATCCACCTCCCTCTCCATTGTACCCTCCGTCGCACCGCCCCCTGCATCACCCTTCGTGCGACCCCTCGCACCACCTCTTGTGCCGCTCTGTGTGCCGCCCCTGCCTCCTCGCGTACCACCCCTGCCTCCTCGTGTACCAGCTCCGCTACCCGCTTCCCCAGCAACACTTGCTCCAGTTCCGCTATCGCCCTTGCCAGCACCAGCACTCTTCCCTGCGACCCCGTTCTTCCTCTTTGACACTCTCACAGCCACAGCAACCTGGGCCTCTGGAGCTACGATTGGATTGTCCTCTACATCTACCGGCCGGTTGAACTCGGATGCGGAGGCGTCGCTTGGAGGGCTCTCGTAGCCATCAGCTAGGTTGGGCTGGGGTGCGTATTTCATCCTGGGTCGTGGTCTTGAACTGGCCTGAGGAGTGGGAGAGGGTGGATCGGCCGAGTGGGAGCTCAATGGATGGAACACTTGCAGGAGTTGTTGATACCGGGGCGGCAATCGATCGCGCATCTCCGCAGAGCAGGCTGCAAGCCGCTCCAGCTGAGCAAAGACCTCGGGCGTAAGGAGATCGACGGAGCCCACGCCATCAGAGACTGCAGCGGGTACAGGAGGCGGGGCGATGACAGGGGGCGGGGCAAGGACAGGAGGCGGGGCAGGGACAGGAGGCAGGCCAGGGATGGAGGTGTTGATGGGGGCAGGAGCTGAAAACGGGTTTGCACCCCACTGGCGGAAACGAGTAGGTTCTGGAGGTGCGCGAGTGGCCTTGGAAAAAAATGGCCGAGAAGAGCTGGTAAGTGGTACGTAGTCCAAGGATAGCGCGTGAGCTGTGGTTGGTGCTGGGGCCCTCGCCTGGGCCAAGAGAGCAGGGTTGCCCTGTGGGGGGGCAGATGCACGAGTGGCTACTTGGGCAGGTACATGCCCAGATGGAGCCGGAGGCATGGATGCGCGAGTTTGCGCAGGAGCAGGTCGTGCAGATTGTGCAAAGGGAGGAGCGGGGGCACGCGTGTGCACGGGGGGAATCATAGGCGTGGGTGAGCGAACGGGAAGGGGGACCACCGTAGAAGCAGGTGGGAGAGTGAGCGCAGGATTGGGCGAGGAAAAGAATGGCTGCGACATCTCAAAGGTGTCGTCATCCTCCTCACCTGGATAAATTGGTTAACATATGCGTACATAGACTCCGGTTAACTCACTCACCTTGGTCGAAGTTGGCGGACTCGTTGGGATCCAAGGACATACGAGTCAGGTCCTGAGCCATATGATACATGGCGTCGTCTTCGACAGCCACACCAGCATTGAGAGCACCGGCACCTTCAAACGCCACATCGACGCCTTCAAACGCTAGATCCTCTGCGGAAGGGAGCTCCTCGACTGTCTCCTGGCCGGCAAGCTCCATATGGACCGGTTCCGCCTTACTTTGCTTTCCCTTCTTCTTCTTTTTGTTCTTGAGGCGCTCCTTGTATAGATTGGACTGGCTCCTTAAAACCGCATGTACGAAACCTTTAAGTGGCCAGTATCTGCCACTAGCGTACATGTCGAACTCGCCAAATATCGCAGCAAGCTATACGAGTATTGTAGAATATTAGCATCTACATAAACATTGTAAATGCACAAATACATACCTTACGAATAATACGACCAACTAGCCCGTAGGGCTGCTTTGAAATGCCTGCATGCATAACAATACCCTTCGTGCGCATTAGCAGAATCTTGGTGGCATCCTGGAAGCGTACGCACGGTTAGCACTCAATAATAGAATAAGAGCCGTAAAATAAAAACTTACAAAGACCATCCCATAGTCCCCATCCGTCATATCCAGCACCTTTTGAAGGGGGTAACCCTTCCTCCCAGGCGAGCCCTTTGGCTTCGGATCAAACCAAGCGACGTAGATAGGTGGGCGGCTAGGACTGTCGTCATCGTCATTGTCGTCATCATTGTCGTTATTGGCGGGCTGGAGCTCTGGGGTGGTCGTCGTCCGCTTCACAGCTGGGGCTTGCTTGCTATTCGCCGCTGGTGCTGCGCCTGCCACGCCTGGGTGAATGGGAACTGACTTGAGCCCTTTTCAAAAAGCGGTTAGTGGTGCAACTTATGGCAATGGCACCAGTACTTACCATACAGCGCAAGCTCGGCTTGGAGTGTCTTCAAATCTCTCGCTGGCTGAGACATGTGTGCGAGGGGGGTTGCAGAACGACGGAGGGGCCAAAGAGGCAGCAAGTATTAAAGAAAGTTAAGTTGCGTTTCAGAACTCGTCCAGATGTGACGAATTCAGGGACTAACGTGCTAAGAAGTTTAATGGATGCCACTTACAGCCTAAATCACCTTTTGTTACATTTGTAGCTGTCTAAATTCGTGCGGGGCCTTGTCTAAACCCTGACTTTACGCAAGTCCTGCCCGGACTTCACACAAGTACCGCCCACGTTTTTGCAAGTCCCACCCGAACCTAACACAAGTACTATATATGCTTAAATGAATGGATTGGTCGCGAGTATAACAAGATACATGCGAGACAAGTAAGACGAGCAACAAAAGATGACACAAGTGCAAAGCCAAAAGGACAAGCGCAATAAGGAAAAATACATGCGGCAAGATTGAAGTAGAGCAAATGGGCGCTGAGACACCCTTCGGACTCAAGGTGACGCCAGCCTCCGTATGCTCCCGCAAGTCGAGGGAACGGGTGTGTAGGTGGCAGTGAGGTTAGTTAGCAAGGGTGGTGGGTCGTTGTCTTCTCCATGAAGCAGCCGTATGATTACTTAATTGTGATTGACTTGAGGCCTTACTACGGGAGCTGTCTATGTAATTAGTACGCGAACGGGCGGTCAAAGTGTAACGCGCGGTACCCGTCAAGTTCTTGTTCTCCCTGTACGGGTGCAAGCTGCAAGTGACGGGGGACAATACGAGCCTTCTCGTTGTCTGATAAGGATGGGTAAGTTATTGAATGTATGCGAATATCAGGTGAACTAACCTCGCGTAGGGGCGGTACCCGCCAGGTTCTTGCTCTCTATGTGTATAAGTGCGTTAGATTGAGCTTATCGAGCGTAATATCGCAAAACGTACCTGATTGCCACGGTTCCAGCTGTGAGTAGTCTAACTTGAGGTATCGTTTGTTGGTAAAGACAGTGTCGTAAACGTCTAAGAGCTATTGGGTTAGTCAGCGAGACAAATGGTGACGTGTAAGGGAGCGGGCTGGTCACTCACCGAAATGGTAGGAAAGGTAAAGGGAGAAAGGGGTCCAAGAAAGGGAGAAGGGGGAAGAGGGGTCCAAGAAAGGGGGAAGGGGGATCGGTGAGTTGGGCAGTAAGACTGGGCGGCGACCTTAAATTGTTCAGCGAAGGTAATAAACCTGGGTTAACACATGTCAGCGGATCGATGGGTAAGTTGGGCAAAACGATTACGGCCGGCACTTGGGAGTGAGGCACAATGAGAGGAAGATACACGAGGCTCACCTGCGCGTTGTCAAAGGCGAGAACAATAGCATATCAAAGATATGGGCACTTCGGCGATGCTTCAGCGACGCAATGAATTGGAGAGGCTATTGGGCTCGCATTAAACATGTAGATGCCATGCGTACTCTATTAAGATACTAGTTGTCAGCCGGTGTTCCACGAGGCAGAATACGTACAGAAAATACGTATCTCAGTTGTATTGCAAGTGACGTTGCGCAACGAGGGAGTTTAGCGAGGAAAAATGAAGAGCCAACCAGAGCCAGCTGGTACGGTGGCGAAAACCAGGCGTTTCGACCAGGCTGTTTGTTGTCGTAAAAATTATGGCACAAGCCATTGGAGGTGAGTCGTGGTCAGAGTGGTGTCGGAGTGGTGTCGAAGTGGTGTCGAAGTGGGGTCTTGGCCTCAGAGCCTGAGGCTAAGCGCCCACGATGACCTTTCTCTCACCCACCACCTTAAATATGTCTCGCTCTCTCACCGCCTTGCCATCAATTCCAGCATGGATCCCAACGCCAGGAATCTTCGACTATGTTCCGGCTGTGGCGAGTACTTGAGCGATCGGCAACTTGGTCGCCATCGTGCTCTCCATCGACATCGACTTGAGCAAGAGATCGCTGCCCTGATGGACGACGACATCGACCTTCCTGACGCTAACCCAGCACTTGGCGACCCCCCTGTGGTACCTGACGACCCCGCCGCAGCAATAGACGAGGTCAAACGGGCCGTAGGTGACGCAGATGTAGGCGCTGCAATTGAAATGGACGAGGATGGGAACCCGGGCAACGAAAGCCAAGGTAAGTACATACGCTACAATAATGGGCTCAATAATGTGCTAAGCTACCAGCTAACAACTGCTTCGTACTCCTAGGTTTTCCAGGCAGTGTTGCTAGTATGAGCCTGGCTGACGACGGCAACAACCCACCCGGTGAGCACAATCATTACATATGAAATATCTAATTCTAATGCGCTACACTAAAGCCCTCCAGCCCGCGCAAGGTCGACGCCGTAATCCTCCGGTAACAATTGAGGACTGGCCGGATCCTGATAGCGAGTCCGAGGCCTCGGAAGGCGACGCTGCGCCCATCGATGATGAAGACGGCGACCCTGCGTATATCGAACAAGACGAGCCACTGCGATTTAATCCTGACGACGAACCCGAGCTGAATGACGCGGACCTATGGGCCATATTGGAAGCCGAACTTGGCGATCTGGCTGACGATGAATGGATTGACATGTGTAAGTTTTATTTATATCGTTTATCACACAAAGACTAAACTTTATTTCGTCAGATGCACGCGATCTCTCCAATAGAGATCGAACCGTTCTTCAATTCCTAGCCTCTCGCCTCCGTACGCACTTCTCGCGTCAGACGTACGATGACCTGCGGCACGGTGCCTGCGAGCCACTTGACATCCCAAGTGAGTTCGTGGCTTGGCGGCGCCTTCGCATTCTCTCTGGTTTGGAAACTCGGGCGTATGATTGCTGCGTCGCGTCATGCTGCTGCTTCCTCGGGAAATACGAGGGCTTGAATAGGTGCCCCTTCTGCAACGAGCCTCGATACAACGCCCGCGGCAAGGCGCGCCGCTCTTTCCACTACTCCCCTCTCATCCCCCAACTCCAGGGACTTTTCCAGAGCGCATCCTCGATCAAAAAGATGCGCTATCGTGCGAAGGTCGAGGCCACCCATGAACCCGGAAAATACCTTGATGTTTTTGACGGTGAGAATTACCGCACACTTCGTAACACTCAGGTTCGCGAGGACGACGATTACCGGTATTTTGACAGCCCCGACGACATCGCGCTCTCCCTGTCGACAGACGGATTCACCCTGTTCAAGCGGCGCCGGCGCGGGTTGTCTACGGCATGGCCAATTGTCCTGATTAATCTCAACCTGTCTCCAGAGATCCGGAATCGGCTCGAGAACGTGATATGTGTTGGCGTTATCCCGGGTCCAAAGCAATGCAAGGACCTTAATTCTTTCCTTATTCCTCTACTCGAAGAATTGTTGATGCTTGCAGATGGTGTTCAGTCGACCAAGCTTGTTGTGAACTTGGACGATCACGGCGAACAACTTGCCGACAACGAGCACCACGGAGATGGATGCTATTTTTTACTGCGCGCGTTTATTATCATTTTGTTTGGCGATATACCTGCGATCTCGAAGCTGTTGGCGATGAAGGGCCATAACGCGATCATGCCGTGTCGAGCCTGTTATATCCGGGGAGTATTGTGTCGACTGGAGAAAAACTCGGTTTACTATGTCCCGCTGACTACCCCCGGCCCGAACTCAGTAACATTTCCTATTGAAAATCTACTACTGCGTACACAGGCCTCTTTCCATTTAGACTACGCCGAACTCGACGCTGCGCCAACTCAGGTAGCACGTGCGCAAGTCGCGCGGGACTCCGGTATCAACTCCAGATCGATCTTTGCGGACCTCAAATCATTCAACCTCGCGAGTGGCGCCCCCTACGATATTATGCACCTGCTGTACGAAAACCTTGTCCCGAATATGATCAAGCACTGGACGGGCAAATTCAAGGGATTTGACCAAGGTAACGGCAACTACGTATTGTCACAGCAGCATTGGGCGGAGATCGGGAAACTAACGGCGAAGGCTACGCGAACAATACCTTCAGCATTTGTTGGCACGCTACCTAACATCACTGAGGACGGTATGCTTTACAAAGCCGAAGCATATTCATTTTGGTTCCAGTTTCTAGCGCCGATCCTCCTCAAGGATCGATTGCCAGAGCGATACTATAAGTACGTATAGAATCTCACATATCGGCGTAGTATTATTGATGCGGTTCATTCCAGGCATTTCTTGATTATGCGGGAGATTTTCACGTGGTGTTTAGAGTTTGAGATCACAAACGAGCAGCTTGACGGGCTTCAGACAATGGTGAACCAATGGGTGATTGGGTATGAAAAGTAAGTCAAGTTACCGGCTCTTGTTTGCGTGCTAACATCTTACGATCCCAAATAGGCTTTATTATCAGCATAAACGGAATCGGCTCCCAGCGTGTCCACTAACTATCCATGCGCTCCTCCACATACCCTACTACATTCGACAATCTGGTCCCCTCTGGGCGTCCTGGGCTTTCGTGATGGAACGTTTCTGTGGCCACCTCTTGCCGGCAGTGAAGAATCGCACTCGGCCGTACGAACATTTAGATAACTACGTCCAACGACGTGCGCAAATGCAGATTGTGTCGCGCGTGTACGATATGCCGTCACTCGCAAAGCCAAAGATCAACTATAGGTACGAGGCGGGCCAGATGCTAACATCACGCGAAAGGATGTACCCAGAATGTGAGTGCGAGTTATATATATGACGGATACATTGCTAATATACAAAGTGACCTACAAGTCCCGGATATTATACTGGGCGCGCCGATAACCGGAAACGTCGACCTAAAGATACAGCTCATCAACCAGCTCACGAAGTACTTTGGCGTTGTGTATCCGGCGCATCGAGGTCAAGCACTCCGTGATAGGATTGACACGACTACAATGGTACATTACGGCCGTCTCCGTCTGGTCAACGATGGAGATAGGTTTCGTATTGCCGAACTGATTGCGCGTGATCCAATTGCACGCGATAATTCGTTTGTCAGGGTATGTCTTTATATTCACTACGTGTTTTCCGTGTTGCTAACGTGCAAGTTCAACAGTACGATCTATTGCCGGACAGAAACGCCGCATATCAAAATCGACCAGATGTCCCAGTTCGAGTTACGCATTATGGTCAGCTTCAAGATATTTATTATGTTGAGTTTGTCACGAACATACAGTAAGTCATACCTGAATTCAATACATTTCAGCCCACTAACTACATCCAAGGAACAACACTCGCGCGCCATACATACTCGCGCGCGTCAAGGAATGTAACACGGGTGGTATTGACGCGGCGCTCCCTCAGAGCCCCGTAGTTACCTATACTCGACTCGATTCCCCGTATATAATCCACGTCGAGACTATTAACGCCGTCGTTGGACGAATACAGCTCGACTACAGAACATGGGCGATTATTGATCGCAGCAGGAATGGAGCACGCACGCAATTCGTCGATGAGGAGGAGGACGATTAGCGATCTATCATGGCGTATTTTTCTTATCTTGTTTGTCTTTGTTCGTTTCATTTAATCAAATTCATTGTTTTTGCTTGTCGTATGACATGTACTCCAAAGTACATTTTGGAAAAGCCGAAGTACATTCGAAGTCCTGCAAGTACACTCAGGGTCCATCGAGTACATTTCGGGAGATGCGTGGACTTCCGAAGTACATCTAAAGTACAAATAATCCCTGTGGGGTGCTTCTAAAAATCGGGTTTTGAACTCATGAATCAGTGGGACACGTCCCTGGTACCGCCGGTACTCCCTGAAAGTGTATACGTGTCCACGGAACAAGCGTGAAGTCCCTAGACTTCCTACAGTGCATGGCGTTGGGATAGGCATAGAAGGCATCGAAACTGAAACCGAAATCCAGGAGAAGGAGAAGAAGCCAATAATG
>MU132161.1:311124-331851 GCA_015039395.1 Ceratobasidium sp. AG-I | reverse complement strand
AAAAAGCGAAGCATGTGACCACATTGCACCGCTCTGACTCTCCTCACCATAAATGTCTGCTAAGTATCTTTCATATTATATTTCTAGACTATATGCACTTATTGGCATCGCTCAGACACCTAGTGACTATTACTAAAAAATCCAACAAACTTCTAGGGGGTGGACTTTTGTATGCGAGAGCTACAGAGCAGCACAACGTGCCTAAAGAGCTCACCGTTATCAAATACACGGATCACAGTAATTTCACAAGCCTCATGAAAATGGACAGACTCTGAGCTATCATCAAGCAGCCCAAGGAGCTTCTGGATGATGGGGAAGCCTCGGCTGAATCGCTCAGGGAGGCTGTGTCGAATGGTCTCAAGTGTGACACAGGCTAGAGCACAAAACACAGTGATGGAAATAGTAGAATCTCCACTGGGATCACATGCTGCACAAGAGGCGCTCACATTAATGGCACGCTAACAATGAGCAAGTCCAGCGGTCCTCGCTCTCAAGCTCCGGGACTGAAATCAAGATAGAGGCTGTATTACTTAGCGGCGGCTCTTTATGGATGCAAAAGCCAAAGTTTTGATCACAGAAACAAAGCTTGTTCAAGTAAATACATCAACCAAAGAGAAACACAGGGTAAACACAGGCGTATATGCAAGAGAGGAGCAATCACGTGCTCACACTACGACCTCAAAAGTGTGCGGACGTCCGCGTTGTGGACGAGGAACATGAGCTACCCAATCTACCGGCAACGGACGTGGCAGAAGCTATTCAGAGGAGGTATTTGGGATATATTATGAGGGAAATAATCTGCCAAATCTATCTTCGGAATCAGGTTTTGCCCCTGAGCCTGAAAGTTCCCGTTAGATGTAATTAAGATTGCATTTTGGTCCCTCTTTTCTGCTTGTACCCAATGTATTAACACCCAATTATCTCATTGTAGTACTTTACAGCAATCGATTTGAAGAAAATTGGCGCGGTGGGTTGCTCATTTCGCTTCCCGGTCACGTTTCGCTTCCGGGTGGCGTACGGTATCTGACGCTTTGATCCTGATTTGGCAAGTGAAGCTGGTGATGGCGGTTGACACTTCAGCACGAGGTAAAGGCACAGCGCTCGGAATGAGCTAACTAGGCACGACTCGACTTGGGTAAGAAAGAGACAGAAAAGTGGAATTTGCATGTGAAGTGCCAAGGAGTTGTCCGCTGAGTGTTAGTCGGCTATATGCAACATCACTGCTCAACAACATGTCTTAACGGGATAATGTTCAACCGTCCGGCTGGTGCTCGCTTCAACAGCACCAGGTACTGTAACGTCCAGCATTCTACGTGGGATCCAGAGAATTAGAAACTAGGTTAATCTCAAGCTTCGAGTCGACGAGAGAGACTCAAACTTGATAAAACGCAATGCCCAGTTGCTTTTATTGAAGAACAAACAAGCGCAAACGTGCACACCGTTTTCAGCGGGAGGACGTGCAATCTATTGGAGTACCGACACACATTTATTCGGCACAAGAATAGGTCAACCAAAATAGTACCTCTTCAAGGACATAGTCACTCTTATCACATCAGAGTTCCTCACCATTATCCTGACTCCCTGCACCTGCTTTGCTCCCATAGCGTGAGTAGTTTCAACCGGAGAGGCCAAGAAGGTTCGGACTTCGTCGAATGAAGGTAATAATGATCGGGGGATGCTTCCAGGGCGACCGGTCCAGGCGGTAGGGTAGCGAGGGGTGTCGTAAAGTCCAAGGGATTTAGAGTTGATGCGCGATCTCGAAGTTTTGGATTTGGATTTTTTGTTGGCACGTTTGGTAGTCTGAAGGAAAGCGTAATAGTTAGTCTCCAATGCTTTAGAGAGACATATATAGTAGCTTACCTTGGGCCTTTTGACATATGATACACGTTTGGTTTTAGGGAGCACGGTAGAGCTCAAAGCGCCTGCTTGTGCTTGGGAGGCCTGACCGCTTACTTTAGATGCCTAAATGACAAGCCGATGTTAAAAGCAGCCAGTCGTGACCTTGAAACAACCACTTACGATGTACCTCTGAAGTAGCACCATGTTCGTAGTATATGCATCGCCATATGTGGCTTCTTTCACGGCAAGTTTGGAACGGCGGGGGGTAGCGTCGGCACGAATGTAGCCGAGTCCTTTGACGAATTTGCGCTCGGTGTGGATGTGGACGACGCCTGGGCGACAGAACATTGAGTCATGTGTCTTAGGGACAGTAGTCTGACGCAAGGAGGTCGGGTAAGCACGGGTTGGATGTAAGCGGGGTGATGAAGGTAGACTTACCTGGGAGATACCCGACAGACGAGGAGGGCAAGACGCAATGCGAGGGCGGGATACGGATGTGGTGGTGTATGCGACCATGTCGTATACAGTATGAAGGTGAGTGAGGAGATGTAGGTGGAACGACGGACTAGGGTCAGCCGGAGAAACACTTTATACCTGGAGCACTGGCCCAGTACTTCTTGGCGATATGCTTGCACCCCGAGTAGGCGAACTTCTACCAAAGGACTTTCCTAAAATGGCAGTATTAGCGCGGCTGGTCCAAATGAACTTATTCAGAAAATGCGGGGATGTCACGAGAAGAGGTCCAAGTTTGTTTTGATTTCGTGCACAGAGTTTCAGGAGTAGCATAGGTAAATATATTTACTAGCTCAAGTCACGAGATGTATTGTGAGGTGATGTCTAACTTTTAGGTTGGATGAATGATCGTCGGGAAGCGTAACCCTTGCCGGCGGTTGATGGGCGTTGTTTGCTTTAGCCTTGTTTATTGACTCCGAAGCGGCTGTTCTAAAAAGGCTAATTGGTCTAAGCTACAAATAATGTACAATTCACAAAATGCAGGACGGAGTTCATACAAGTCTGGAGGCCCTTTGCAAAAAATCGTCTTTTCTAGGTATCTAATAATAATACAATCATATCCACTTTAGCCCTCTGTTCTCTACTTGATTTCACTGTTCAGCACCGGCAAAAAGCCCTCCGAACCGAGTCCGAAAGTTGGTCAGAGCGTTGCGCATACGCGTTCCTCCTTGAGCAACGAGGCTTGTTTGCTCGGCATTCTGTTCGAGGTATAAACATGCGCCGACGGTGAGCGAGATATGCGCCACCTCCGCCTCGTCCTTCCCAAGATCGAATAACCTCTCTTCTTCGGGAGTGATCCAAGTTGGCTCGAGGAGCGAAAAGTCACGCCGAGGAGAAGGAATCGGGAGGTGCATGCTTGGTTTTGTTCGGTGGGTGGGTTGGAGAGGGACCTGCCAGTTTGCAAAGGACTGGACGAGGTTGCGGACGAGGGCGTCGGGGGTGCTTGTTTGAATTGTCTCGGCCGGGTGGGAGGAGGGTCCGGACCGAGTGGGGGCAGGTTTGGGAAGAGTTACGGAGGGAGGTGCAGTGGCGTAAGGGTAGACCCAGCGTGCGACGGGACCTGTAGGAAGGCGGCGGGATTCGCCATATAGACCGAGAGATTTTGAGATGGTGCTAAGGGGGACGACAATACCCAGTCCGAGGCCAATTCCTGTGGGGGTTTGATATGAATGCTTTAAGGATAGAGTTAGAATAAGCTAGGTGGCTAGTAGTAGGGAGTGACGTACAATTCCATCATCCGAATTGACTTGAGCGGGAACGCTAACAAGCAGATGGACAGGGACGGGTAAACCAGGCGGAGGAGCAAGCCCAATAGGAAGTCCTGGGTAGGCCATTATGACAGAGGCTATGAAAGGCTTCGAGTCGGCCGGGTGGTTTGCGGTCGAGAGCATAGATCTCTTGTTAGGAGTGAAGTTATCGGCAGACATGCAGCTAGCTGGTCGCTTAGTCTGCGAAAACATCGTTGTTAGATCGAATCAAACACACAGAGACCAAAGAAAACCTACCCCGGTAATGGTCGTGCGAGGACTAAGGAGGTTTGCGATAGATATAGACATTGTGAGGGTAGATTGGGTGTGTAAAAGGTAGGTTCACTGGAAGGTTAAAGGGTGATGGCGGATGAGTAAAGCTAATAGTTCACCCTCTCCCAACTTATATACCTCTCATTGTTGTGCGTCTGCCAAAAAGCGCGTGTCTAGAAATTGGTCCCGCTTGACCGAATGTGGATAATGGGTCGCCTGGTCTACGGCGGATGCGGGGCAGATACTTTTAAGGAGCTTAGAGGGTGCGGGTAATATTAGCCAGGGCGGGGTAGTATTGGATGGGCCATATCAGCATAATAGTAGCGGGGTATATGCGTCACAGCTCTCCGAGGAGTTGACCTATGGTGGTCGACTTCCGAAATCCGAAAAACAAACAGCGAAGTGGCGAATACACGTGACCGGCCATTACACTTTCATCCGTGCCACGATGGCCTCCCGAAGATTCCAGCGTTATCGAAAGCCTCCTCCAGCTGCTGCTTTTATTCCAACACCACCTTCTGCAGAGTATCTTTCTTTATCTGAAGTCACGTCAAGACGATTATCAGCCGAGGACGACGAGCCTACTCCTCGTAAACTGCTTGTATTGGACTTGAATGGCACACTTGTCTTGCGTTCTCCGAGGACTTATAATGCACCTAGAAGTGTAATGGCTCGCCCATATTATGAAACTTTCCGAAAATATGTGTTTCGTGAGGGAAGGTAAGCTGCTTTAGCGCTTTCTGGACGCATTATCATACTAACACGAGGAATGTAGCCACTTGGATGTGATGGTCTGGTCCTCTGCCCAACCGCATAGTGTCAACTCCATGCTCGATGTGTTCTTTCAATCTGATAGGAAACATCTTGTTGGAATTTGGGCGCGGGATACGCTGGGGCTCGCAGCCGAAAACTATTGTGAGCATACCCTTACCTTGTACCCTCCATCGCGCCTACAACATCCGTTTCGATCGGCTTCTTAATAGCGCAAAAGGTACAGACAATCAAGGACCTGAATATCGTCTGGAACGCTCCCGCTGGCCTTCCTCCACCCGTGAAAATCACACCTCCCCCTCCCATGGCCGTTCTCACAAACGACCCTTCCTCCATACCCGGCTACGACCCGAATAAACCCCCACCCGACATCAAAGCTATGATTCATACTAGCATGCAACTCATGCCTCCTCGTAGCCCGGAAGACAAGGATAGCGCAGAGGTCGATAGAACTGGATACTTTTCGACACCCGAAGTCCGAATAGACGATCCGATACCTGGGTTGGGGGGTTCGGATCCGGTTGAGGAGCCGGCTAGTTCTGGGTTGTATTCGGCACTGAATACGCTGTTGTTGGACGATTCTGCGCTGAAGGCGCATTTGCAGCCGCATAATCATTTGACGTTGCCGGAGTATACGGCGGAGTTGCGGTCGAGGGATGTGAGGAGGCAGGCTGCGCTGGAGGAGATGCTCGATTCGGAGAAGAATGCTTTGGGGTCGGTGGATGGAGTGATAGATCGGTCTCAGGCGGAGGAAGAGGCGGAAGCGGTAGATTCTGGGAAGGAAGCCACCAGCGCTGGAGGTTAGCGAACCCCCATTAATCGTTTGTCGATATTTTCTAACTAATATGCGCTGTGCAGACAAAAGCTCTTCGTTTGGTTCATCCAAGCAAAACTTCAAAGCCCTGCGCGCTGCTCCGTTCGATAAGACCTTGATCGCGGTGGTCGGCGTTCTTAGTGAGATCCAATACGAGTCTAGCATCGTGGGCTGGATGCGAGCGGGAGGAATGCGTCCGTCACCGGAGGAGATGGCGAGAGTCGCGGCGCTGGTTGGTGAGGATCCGGCTCGTAATTCTTCCATTGAGGGTGAGAATACCGCCCAGGCAGAGGAAGGCGGGGAAGTGGCTGGTGAAGGTCGGTCTTCGAAGAGGTCATCAAGTGTCATGTCTGGCGGGGGAGGGAGGAGGAGGAAGCGAACCAACACAGGTTCTGACGTGAAGGTCGGAGATACAAGCGTCGAGGAGGAGATCGAGATGTTCGAAGAGCCTGTGACGGCTGAACCGCCCACCATTGAGGAGCAGGCGGAACTCCTTCCACCATCCTCCAGTTCTCCGACCTCTGCATCTGCTCCTAAAGACGACACTCTTGCTGCACCCACGCACCAAGACACGAAACAACAGAAACGTAAACAGAAACGTTCCCGCCAGAAGGCAACATACCCCGCGACACACCCACTCAGCGCAGACGACTCGTACCCATTCTTCTTCAATGCAGATCCCAAGGCCGAATCGAAGCTATGGTTTCAGGATAGAGAGGTGTATGCGTATTGGGTTCGGAGGGGTCTGTTAGCATTACAAGAGTGTGGAATTGAGCTGGAACATGGAGTTTTTGATTCTTGATTTAGGCTAGATTTTTTGGTTATTCTTATATGTTGATCAAAGAAGTGGGAGGAGGAGTTGGATTTCTATTTATGTTTAGTCATTTTGTGTGTATCTGATCTCTGTGTTTGAAACATTGTAGCACGTTGTTGCAGGGATTCGTATCGCCGAGGCACATACTTACCGTTGTCTACCTCAAATTATTTCATTTTAGCAACACTTGTGGGTTTGGTGATCGCATTTGTTCACGATGTCTCACTTGGTGGTTGGCGTGAAGTCATGTGGGTGCGACCAGCCCTAAACCTGGGTCAAATTTTGAAATCATCAATCAGCGATCTTTAGTCTCGCCGCCGACGCCCAACCCATTGCCCACGGCCGTTCTCGCAGCTAGAACTAGGATATCCTCGACAACGAGAGGTACATGTGAGTTACATACATGTATTATGTCACATTTGCGGTACTTATTGTCGATTGTAGCTGCTACACTTGCGGATAATATCCATGTAAGCTGAGATGGCTGGTCCTGTGAGCAGTTTGTTCAATGGAATTATAGATTACACTTCTCTTGCTCGAGTTCACAGTCGTCACGGATCGGTAAGTCCTCAGCATTCGTTTGTTTTCGTCACTCATCTCGGTATTATAGACTCTGGGCTCTGTGATAGACACAATTAAACGCTAAAATGGCTCCATACACCAAACCAGAGGCCGTCCTCAAGCAGGCCGAGGGCCTGCTCTCCGTGGGCCAAAATTCGGCGGCCCTCCAGTCGCTCACAGAGATGTTCTCGTCGAAACGATTCAGGAGCACACCTCTCACTTCCCTCGAGCCAATTGTCCTTCGTTTCCTCGAGCTTTGTGTCGACCTCCGCAAGGGACGTATCGCCAAGGAGGGACTCATGCAGTACAAGAACATTGCGCAGAACACATCGGTACAAAGCATCGAGGTGGTCGTGAAGAAGTTCATCCAGCTTGCGGATGCCAAGGTTCAGGAGGCGCAGGAAAAGGCGGACCAACTTGTGGCTGTTGACGATGTCGATGATTTGGATGCGACGGAGACGCCGGAGAACGTGTTGCTCAGTGCTGTTAGTGGCGATCAGAATAAAGATCGCACGGACCGGGCGCTTGTTACGCCGTGGCTCAAGTTCCTTTGGGAGAGCTACCGCACCGCGCTTGAGACGCTCAAGAATAACGCTCGCTTGGAGGGAATCTACCAGGTGTGTTGACTTATATTTGATTATGTCGCCTTATTCACGTTTGAAATTTCTAGCAAATTGCTGCTCAAGCTTTCAAGTTCTGCCTGAAGCACACCCGCAAGGTCGAGTTCCGTCGTCTCTGCGAGACCCTTCGCCTTCACCTCGGCAATGTGGCCAAATATGTAAACCAGCCACACTCAATCAACCTCGCAGACCCCGATACCCTCCAACGACATCTTGACACTCGTTTCGCCCAGCTCAACACCAGCGTAGAGCTCGAGTTATGGCAAGAAGCTTTCCGCTCGGTCGAGGATATCCACAACCTCCTTACGATGGCCAAAAAGGCGCCGAGGCCCGCGATGATGGCCAACTATTACGAGAAGTTGACGAAAATCTTTTTGACGAGTGGAAATGCGCTATTCCATGCTGCTGCTTGGGCTCGGTACTACTCGGTGCTTCGTGCTGCTGGTGGAGCTGGGAAGACTGAGGAAGAGATGAGTCGGCTGGCTGGCCAGGTTTTGGTCAGCGCGCTCGCCGTGCCCGTCGGTTCGGAGAGCGAGGAAGAGTCTGCTTCCAGTCGCCGGAATAATGGTCGTCTGACTGCGCTCCTTGGACTTTCGAAAACGCCCACAAGGTCTGGGCTGTTGAAGGAGGCAGTACGTATGAATCTACCTTTCCTTGCTACTCGTTTCTGATGAGATATCTAGCTTGCCAGGAATACACTGAAGCTCTCGCCCGCAGCCGTGCGCTCGTTGCACAACTTGCTTGAGGTCACGTTCCAGCCGTTGACTCTATGCGCCTCGGTCGCACCTGTTGTGGCTCAGCTCTCGCAGGACCCGTCATACGCACCTTACCTGCCCCTCGTCCACCGCGCCGTCCTCTCGCGTCTGTTCACTCAGCTTTCTGAAGTTTACAGCTCGATCCGAATTGCGCGCATCTTCGAACTCGTCGAACCCCTCAATGCAAACATTACTCCAGAGACACCCGGGCTCGGCACTGAGGCCCCGTATACTCGCGAGCGGATCGAGCTCTTCGTAATGGGCTCTGCCAAGCGCGGCGAGCTTCGCGTACTCGTCGAGCACGTTGAAGGGAACATCACGTTTGTCGAAGATGCTCTGCCCCGTACTCGCGTATCTGAGCTTGCGCGTGCACTACACACCGCCTTGCTCAAGGTCGATCCTCCCGAGGCTAGCACGTCCAACACTTCGGAAAAGTACGCTGCGCTCGTTGCAGGTGCACAGGAGGACAGGAGGAGGCTTCTTGTACAGCGTGCCGTGGTGGCGCGCCGAAGGGAGCTGGTTAGCGAGTTGCTTGTTCGTCGGGAGCGCGAGGATGCGAGCCGACGTGCGGACACGGCGCGACGGGAGAGGATAGAGGAGGAGCAGCGCACGCAGAAGGAGCGCCGTGAGCGGGAGATGGCGCGAGTTCAGAAGGAGATCGAGAGTGTGCGCAGGGAGGAGGCAAAGAAGCTTGCGGAGCAGCTCAAGGCTCGGGGAAACCTCAAGGTCAACGAGGAGGTGTGTTTTGTGTTGTGTGGACGTGATCGGTGTAAACTAATGAGTATGAATCGGTATAGGAACTCGAGGGAATGGACACAACGAAGCTCATCCAGCTCCAGGTCTCCCAGATCGACCGGGAGAAGAGGGAACTCACAGACAAGCAGCGCATTATCTCGAAGCGAGTGGACCATCTCGAGCGTGCGTTGCGCAAAGCCGAACTACCTCTTCTAGCAGAGGACTACGAGCGACAAAAAGCCGACGACAAAGCCGCACACGAGGCTGCTGCTACTGCGACGGTCGCTACCGCTGAGCAGACACACCGCGAGTCTATTGAGACGAAGAAACGACTGGCGCGCATGATGGAAGATTACAACGCCCACCGACGGGCGATTGCTGGGCAGCGCGAGGAGGAGCTGCAAAAGAAGAAGACAGAGATGAAGGCGAAGATCGACGCGGAAAAGGCGAAACGTCGGGACAGGGTTCTCAAAGAGCGGGAAGAAGAGAGGTTGGCCGAGGAGGCGCGCAAGCGGGAGGAGGAAGGTATGGACGCAGCTTGCGTAGTAGCTCATCTTGCCGCTAACCATATATTGTTTTACAGAACGAGCCGCAGAGGAGGCGAGGTTGGAAGAAGGTAAGCGTCGTGCATGTATCTTAGTCGACATAGACTAACCTGCCCTACAGAGCAACGTGCCGAAGAGGAAGCCAAGTACGCAGAAGAAGAGGCTACCAAAGCTCAAGCTGCTGCGAAGCGCGAGGCACAACTCGAAGCCAGGCGCAAAGAGCAGGAAGCTGCCCTTGCGAAGCTCAAGATTGAGGAGGAAGCCGAACGACGTCGCGCGGAGCGTCGGGCTCAAGGCTCAACCCCGGCCGCTACTCCTTCTTCAAAGCCCGCCGTCGGCGAGGACGCATGGCGGAGGCGCACCCAGGCTCCGGTAGCCACCACTCCACCCCTGGGCTCGGGATCTCCCATCCCAGCATCTGCGTCAGGAGGAAACAAATGGGTGCCACCTGCAAGACGTGCGGTGGAGACTCCGGCACGTACGGGAAGCCCTGCACCGCGTGCCGCTGTTCCCGCTGCTACCACCCCCGCATCGCCTTCTCCCGCAACACCTACGCCTGCACCTGCGCCTGCGGCTGGAGGGTGGAGGGCGCGCGAGGCTGCCAAGCAGGGGGGTACAGCTGGGGGCTCTCCCGTTCCATCGTCCACGCCCGACCAGGCACCAGCTACGCCTGCCACAGACAACGACGGCTTCCAACCTGTGCAGGCCCAGGCCAAGTGGAGACCCACTCGTGGCAGGGGAAGCGGGTTTGGTGCTGGTGGGCGGTCGTAAAATCTTAAACTGAATGGTGCACATATTTTTGAACATTGAACATGTACTGCGGTGTAGTATGACCATCTTCCTTTTTTGTACGTGATTGTTGATATATGCATGAATTTTTCGGTTCGTTCGCCATCATCTTCTGTGCGCTGGGGCAGTCGAAATGATAATCATATAATAAATTATGTGATTCGTTTCTTTGTACAATGAACCCGAGTCTAAGTTAAGTATGTACGATAGCAGTCTAAAAAAGTCCCAGAGTCCATAATAGAACAAATATTGCAGAAAGTCGAGTCTATTCATCACCACGGCCGATTCCCAGTTCGTCATCCTGTTGCTCGCCTGCGGCTTGGATGATATCTGGTTATTTGTCCGGGTCAGCTTAGTAGATCGAGAAAAATTAGATCTGTTTTCCTTACCTCCCCAAATTGATGGTCTTCTTGATACCGAGACGGGTTGCCCTATACGGGGACGAGGTGCCCCAATGGGGGAACGGGGTGGCTCCAGCGGGGAACGAGGCGGCTCTAGAGGGGAACGAGGCGGCTCCAGAGGGGAATGAGGCGGTTCCAGAGGGGAACGAGGCGGTTCGATGCTGTACCAAAGCTAGTTAACACACAACTACATAAGGACAGCTCAATTCCACTCACGGAGAAGTAGTGATGTCCGCGGAGAGCATACTTGCATCACTGAGTTGGCGTTGGTGACCAGCTGTTGGTGTGGTAGGCGAATTCATTGCTGCACGTCCGTGCCAGACATGGTCCGACGCAGAGTCATCCCTGCTCCAGCGCGATTCGAAGCTCTCGCGCGGCGAGTTGAGGGCGGAGCTCACGATATCTCGCGATGGAGATGGAGGAGGAGGGGTGCTAGGCAAGTCCTCGACAATAATAGCTGGAACCCCACTTCGCACGCGTCGCTCTGCTTCGAGTTGCTCTCGTGCTTGCAGATAATTCCTCCTATGGTAGACCATTTTCAAAAGAGATCGCACACGGTCGAGATTGACAAGATCTGTAACAAGGTCGGTGGTGATCTTTCGACGATGGGCTTCCTCCACTCTGCAGAGGCAACAATAAATCCCTAAGCAAATCTGATACTCAAAATAGCCACTCACCTCAGCGCTTCGCTATCATTAATCAGCTTGTGATGTGCCAATAGCAACAGCATATTCGTGAAGGATATCCCCGGGTTCTCCTGCACCACACGAGCTTCGTGGATGAGCCGATTATACGTTCGTCGGCGGGCCTTAACTTGTACATAGTCGACGTTGTTCAAGATCGTATTCAGCCTTCGCATGTTCAGCGGGACCTCAATGTCTTCTCCAGTGATGGTAGAACGGTAAACCAGCGGGTTGTTCATCTTCGTGGCCTCAACCAGTGCTTGTGGGCTCAACTCTTCGGGGTACACGCGAACTTCCAATAAGCCCTTCAGTTTCTGTTTCGCACATATCGAAGTGTATGTTCAGTAACTGAAACCCTTATACTTTGCATGGGACTTACGGCGAAGAAAGGAACAAATTTGTTGCGAGGTAGATAGCCTGTGATGTCTGGATCGAACTCAGCCCACACCTTCTTGAACAATCGCATCTCCTCCCGCGAGAGAGACGTCTCGCCCGTCAGCTGGAATACGTAACTAAAGTTCTCAACGACCACACCAGTAAACATGTTCACGAATATGTACTAAAACATAAACTTTAGCAAACAGGTTAAACGTTGGTGTGTATTACTCGCCATGCTCAAGATGTTCCATGAAATAAACAAAAAGTATGCCCATGCTGTTGATCCGCAGTCAGAATCGCGTTCAGCGGCTGAAGAATTCTGGCAGCGAGGGTATTCAACAGTACTGCCAATGTATTATTAGCAGGCTATAATGAGATAATGTTTACGGACTTACAAGTCGTGCATATACTGATTCCAACCTTCCCCAGTACTCATGAATGCCCTAAATAATAACTTTAGCATAGCCCGTAATTCGGCCAAAAAAAAAAAACTTACAGCATTAGTAGAGCATTTCCTACACAACAAGCAGTGAGTAACTCATTAAGGAAAGTATATGCACGACTTACCAAAGCTTGAGTAGTTCTGATTATGAGTTTCGGCAGTATCCCATCGAGTGAGGGCAAACACTTCCACAAATACGATAGCGAAAAATATGAACAGGGTGAACCAGAGCAAAAACAGGTTCATGATAGCAGGAAGCGAAGCACTACGACGAACGAAACCTCAGCACACATTGTCCTAAAGTAGACAATAGGGACTTACACAGCTGTCTTGAAGAGTTGGTTGAGATTGTCACTCTTCTGGACCAGCTTGAAGGCGACGCCCACAAGAAAGAGCTTCTGAAGTTGCTCGATAGCAAAGCCTTGCGATCCAAAAACGATGGGAATGCCAGTGGCAAAGTTGCCGATGACGATGACAATGTCGAATAAGTTCCATCCGTTTGCCCTAAAGCTTTTCCAGCCGAGCCCAACCAAACGAATGACAACGTCCATAGTGTAGACCAAAGTGATGAACAAAAATACCAGATCTAGTAAGTGTGCATTGAGATTTGATACTTACTTCTTAGTATGAAAACTCACTTCGTAAGATATCCGCAAACGCAGAGTTGCTGAATGTCTGAGACCTACCCAAGGTTATTAGCACGCTGTACCCCGGACCTTGAAATCGGAATGAACATACATTAATACCAAAATGTGGAATACATAGAACACCGTCATAAACCTGGACCAAAAGCCATGCTTTCGCACCGCGCGATCAAAACACCATTCACGAAAAATGCCCCGAGGTCGAACTTTCGGACGCTTGGATGGCCTTTGCCGCTTGATCAGCTTCTGTAAATCAATCCACTGGCGTTGCTCGTTGGTCAAAAGAGCCATTCCAGAGCGAGATGAAAAGTTTCCGATGATAATACTGAAGACCAGCCATCAGTCACAGAGTCCATGATGCAAGCTCATTCAAACGCACCTGACAAACAATGTCAAGATAACGACCGCACCCATGAGGTTGTAGACTACAAAGAATATAGCGTTGGCTTGGGATATGTTATGACCAGGTTGCTCGTCGATGCCCTTCAGACCTAGCGCGACGACCAAGACATCGATCCACCCCTCGAGTGAAACAATTTCGAATAGGATCAAGAGCGATGACCCAAACGTATCAAACGAGAATGTAGTCGACGGAGATGGGAGATCCCACGAACGCGGAGCTAAAAACCCGAAGCTGTCGTCGACTGGGGAGGTGAGGTATTCGCCAATACAGTCTGCTTTGCCATTCGCGTTGTCGTCGTTGCAGATGTAAAATCGTTTGGCGAAAATGTTGAGACCCCAGCAAGCGTAAGGAAGCATGTACAACATCGCAAGAAGGGCGGCTTCCATGATTCGACTAGCACCGGCGAACATTACCGAATGGAATGTCTCGCGCATCCGCCCGACAAGTGTTACTAGACGAAGTGCGCGAAACGCCTTGAGCGAGCGGGTAAGTCGACTAATACCGCCAATGACTACCAGTGAGGTGACCATGTTTGCCAGCAGCGCGCTCAAGATCATCAAGTCGACCAAGTTCCACACATTCAAGATGTATGCGTTGGGCGTAAACGCAAACCCATCTGCAACCACCTTGATAATAAACTCTAGGACCAGAACCATCCCGAATGTAACCTCAGAGATGTCGAACCAGGCAAAGTGATCGCGGCCGTATTTCGAGAAGTAGTTGCGTCGATAAACAGGGGTAGCAGTGGCCGCAACACCTACTCCGCTGATTACCACGAGCATAATGACGAGCTGGAACATGGCTTGAGGTACTGGGGATGGAGCCCGGCCATAAATTCTGTCGCCATTTGATGGTGTCACTAGCATCTGGCAAAACCTACGCAAGGGATTGCTTTGCGACAGTATCCAAAACGTTTTGTCAAATGATGGATGGGCAGTAATAAACTCGGCCTTTTTTGCTCGCTGTTCGCGCTGAAACTTGCGATCGTCTGGGACGGTTTCTGGGGTCGTCGCGGACAGAATCTCCCTAATTGCACAAGCTGTAAGAATGAATAACCCTCAGTCGATTAAACTCACAAATGTCGCTCAATCTCCTGGGTCTCATCCCCACCCGAATAGGTCGGCCTACGTGGTCTCATATTCACAAGCGGGACATCGTGTGCAGGTGGATCGAGGTCGAAAAAGTTTCGCAATACCGCAATGATCCCTCTTGGTCTATCGTCTTCGCTGTTATACGACTAACATCAAATATATGCGTTGTTTGCAACCCTATCATATCTAGATAAATCAAATAACTCACTGCCTTGCGTGCGTGCGTTCGGGAACGTCGTACACGCTGGAGCATGGACCGACTTCGGCTCATTGTGGGCTGTCGTTCGACCGACCCCAAGCTGGTGTTAGACCTAATAAATCTGTAGGGATTCCAACGGTCCATCCATTCGAGTCGGGCGACCTTGGGCTGAATCTTACGCTGGTACGCTGCAAGCTGCTCCTCACGCTTGAGCTCCTCTGCTACGTCAAAGTTCTAAGAAGAGTACATAAGTACCAGCTATAGGTTTAGGGCAAGGCGCTCACCTCGTTGATGACGGCGATAAACATTTGGAGCAGGATGACTGGAGTCATAGCTTTAGTCTTGGACACCAACCACAGTATTGCTACTCACAATTTGCGAACAAAAACCAGCCGCACAAAAACGTAGCGACAATCACCGCCTGCTTATACTGCACTTCGGACGCCGCTGCGTTATACAAAATATCTGTCCAGTTCTCGGACGAGAAAATCTGTGCGCTACAAATCAACCCGCTACCCTCAATGCCCCTAAAAGATGGGAGAAAGCGTACCTGGTACATGCCCAAAAAGCCCAAAGTGATCTGTGCATAATTCATATCTGTGTCCTCAGGCAAGTCGCCGCGCAACAGCTGCACAGCAACAAGCGCCGCGATGAAGTTTGTCAAAAGCAAGAAGAGCACCATGTTTGCAAGACCAGTCATATTTCCAAACACCCGAAGCTACCAACCCATGGACCTCATTAGCAGGATAAGCGGGGCTATAGCGACTGAAACTCACGAGCAACGGCCTCATACGCGGTACAACCAAGATCACCCGGTAAAACCGCAAAAGTTGGAATATCGTCAACCAAGGATACACCTCAGAGCGCTTGATCGCCGGAATCTGGATAATGCTCGAGGCCAGCGCAAGGAGCAAGTCGATATTATTGTTCTTTTTCTGAAAGAACTCACGCCAGCGGGGAAAATACCCAGCTAGACGCCAGAGTATATCCACATCGAATGCGACCGTTAGAACTAACTCCGCTTGATCTAGAATTCAACCCGAAAGCAAATCAGCTTTCAGCAAAGAGTATTGAGGAAATAGATGTTGGGTTCACCTAGCTTAGCCAAATACTCAGGCGAGGACCTTGCCGTCTTAGACGCCTGCAACCCGAAACCCAAAAGCACTAGTGCAACCCAAAAATAGTGCACTGGCCACCACTCGTACCACACTCGAATTACGCTCGGCACACCACGGCGCTTGCCCTTTGCGGACCACCCCGTTTCATTTGCGTCCTTTTCATCCTCATCGTCCTCTAGTCTGTCGCACACAAATCAGTCAGGTGGAAGTGCATATAGCTAGGAGGCCGAGAGTACGTACTTCGTAGCTCCAAACGCGCTCTTCTTCGTCTCGGCTCGAATCGCCCCGAACATGTTCGTGATCACTGCGACAAACAAATTGAACAACCAGAAATTTAGGACCTGCCCAAACACCCAACCATTAGTTCCACAATCTTCCACCTTCTGGACAAAACAAAGGCTCAGACTCACCACAATGCAAACCACGAAAAACACAAACGAAAGATAAAAGTCTGAATCCATCATCTGATACATCACAGGCGACCATGTATTCGCCGACGCAACCACCACAACCTGCATCGCCGCCAAAAAGAAATTGTCAAAGGCCTGGGTCCCGTTTTGGGGATTCGAGGGCGCCTCGAAGCAGATTTGGCCGAGTGGGCAGGTAAAGCCTTTGGTTTCTTTGGTCGGAGATAGAGAAGAGTCAATGTAGCCTGAGGGAAGGAGGGTGGTGGGGTCGATAAAGCCGCCACAAAACTGAGGTAGAGCGATTCCGTTTGGGAGGTCGGCAATTGTATCGGCTATGTAATTTGGTTGAGCGGGCGGATGAGACGTACAGGAATTAGTGGTCTTACCGATGACGCAGGTCCGACGGAAACTACCCTTAAACGACTGTACACCAACGATACTGCACTCGCACGTAAGTCTACTATTACCTCCTACAGGAACGAAGAGACTCACGAAAACAAAATAATCGCAAAAACTACGAACAGCGCAACGCGCACTAGCAACGGCCCAGCCCTCTTTAACGAATGCATAATTGTCTAAATCTCAAAGGTAAGCCTCACACTATCGTAAAATACGTCTTTGTACTCACCGAAGTACCCTTCGTAACAGCCAAAAGTCTCGCAGTCCTCAGCACACTCAACGCTCTGAACACATACACATGCGCATTCTCCTGCGTCTCCATACCCGACACAGCCAGCCCAAACATAACCCAAAATGAACATACTGCAACGAAGTCTGTACGATTCCAAGAGTGCCGAAGGTACGTGCTACTTTGTTCGGAAAGGATACGTTGGCGCGCAACGGCAATTTGGAACGGCGTGGCGTTGTTTTGGTGGAGGTACCAAGTTCCGCTTTGCGATTGGACGTGCGTTTGAGGGGCGGTTGTGGGGGGTTTACGAGCATAGGGTGTGGTAGGTGTGTGTGGTTGGGGGTCGGTGCGCGAACCATGCGCTGAAGCGAGGTTCAGATGCGAGACCAAAGCCAGAGAGACGGTTGCCTTGGGTCCCCCAGCTTTCTCGCCCAGCGCCGTGGTAGCAGTTGCGTTTACCGTAGCAGAGCTCTGGGAGTATGGAGTACGCTGCTCGAACACTTTCCTTCGGACGGAATGCGCGCGTTGGGCAAAGTTGTCACCGGGCGCAAGATCCTTGAGCCAGTCCAGGACACTTGACGGCTTGATTTCAGGATCGAGAACAAACCCAGAAACGATAATTCTGGCAAGCATTTCGACACTGTAAATGGAAGATGAGGTTAATACAAGGCGAATGGAGCATGGATAAGTGATGAGACGCACGTGAAGATGCAGAACAAAATAAACAACGCATAGTCCTCCCAAGTCTTGAAATAGCCATCTATGCGTTCGTGCACATAAACCGACCCCCACGCCTGCGTCGTCAAAAATACGGCATTTGCAAAAATCAGAGCCAAAATAATCGGCTCCGTCCAGCTACAAGTAGTAATCAGTATACCAATCAAATCATCCACCCAGCCTGGAACTTACGTCCACAACAAAGCCGCGCGCATCGCCTGGCGGAATGCATTATCAGGACCAAACATCCCAAGCGTTCGTCCACGCAGCGTCATATGCTTGCTCCTATCCAATTCATCCTCGGCCGCCGCCCCGGTCGCGGCTGCCACCACCGGCTCTGTAATATCTTGCGTAGGGGTACCCCCCTCTCTGTCCAGCGTTGGGTCCTCCAGATCCGGAGTACGGGCAACAACAACTGGCACGGGTTTATCCTCCAACTGGACCCCGGCAAGATTCACCACGCGCAAGCTAACACGCCGAATGTGCTTTGACACAGCTTTAAGCGTCGCGCTTCTCATTGGAGAAGCAGCTCCAGACCGACGAGGTGTAGACGGTCCAGACGTACCCCACGCGGCACTCTGATCTTCCTCCCGGTCTTGTTGGCCTGTGAGTGGGTCTCCACGCCATGGTGGAGCAGCCGCGCTCGTCAAACGAGTAGAATCATCGATATCAACTGGGTAGCTCGTCGGTGAGTCGAGTGAGGCTTCCGAGTGCTCTGGGTGGTGCGAGTAATACAAGTCTGGGTCTGTTTCGGGATCGTCGACGATGCTTTGAGTATCAAAGTGGGGTACGTCGGGGTCTGTACGACCAAAGGGAGTTGAGGTGTTAAAATTAAGAGGGTCTGGAGCGAGGGAGGCGGCGACGGATCGGTTCCAGCTGCTGCGGCGCGATAACCCCTCTGAGGAACTCCTGCGCGGGCCAACTGGCGACGCCTGCACAGAGTTAGACACCGCTGCGACTTCAGTTATTATTCGTTGGGGACTGCGATCTCTCGTTGGAGTACGAGGCGGGGCCATCCCTTCCTAAACTAGATGAGCTTGTTATCACGAGCTAACGTAGAGAAATACTCACAATTCGATTTTACTTTCACTAATTTCTAACCAGGGCGCGTACGATGCAGCGCCAGCATAAAAAAAATTCCAGCAAATCGGGGTGATTTTGCAGTCGTCCTACAGTAAGAGCGGGTCGGAGCGTATACAGGATACAGAAGTTAAGAGGGGAAGAAGCAAGAGTAGCCGGGCGCTTACCGTGGAACTAAGTGACGTAAGCTCCCTGCCAAGTTCCTAAGGTAACTCGGTCCGCCGAAGGGGGAAGCTCATCGAGCACGCCGTCATGTACGAAAAATAGCGTATTTACCGTAACATATCTCGTTAAATTAGCTGAGCAGTTGTTTTCAGTTGTCATTCTTAGTACCTAGTAGCGCATACAACCCAATTGAAGAGTCCTCCCACTCGTATACAACTTTAGACCAACTCCAAAATAGAAACCTCAAGCATCCAAAAATGCCTCCAACACCCTCGCACACCTCTCCCACCCATCATCCCTCATCAAATTATGCCCCGCTCCTGGCGCCGCGATCTCCGCAAACCACACGCCTGCCTCTCCCTCTCCCTCTTTCTCCCCTTGGATGCCTGAAGTCCCCTCATATTGAAGACTCGAAATATCCCTAACCCTCGCTCTAACCCCCACGTTTGTAGCAGCATATACATGCACCATACGTCGCATAATCGGATGGCTCACGAGCGTATCTTGTGCGCCCGATATCGCGAGTAGAGGAACGCGCTTTTTGGATTCAGGAGGGCAGGTGACGAGGAGGTTTTTGAGAACGCGAGCGCAGGAGATGAATGGGAACATCATCCCGCTTGGCCAGAGCATAGACTCGTAGGGAGACATTTCTGCTTCAAACTTTTGGACCTATAGTTATAAACGAGAGAGATTACTGAAAGAGGACATAGCATTTAACGATAGAAGATACACCTACTTTCTCAACGGGGTAGGTAGGAGAGAAGAACGCGTTATGAACTAAGCGTGTGGTGGATAGGGGCGAACGAGGGTGGTAGAAGCTGTCTCGGGTTTCAGACCATCGATCACCAAACAAGAGCAAGATGGCTCACTCTCTCAAGATCCGAATTGGGAACCAAGGATCTAGCTTGAACCAGTTCACATATACCCTCCACCTACACAGCCCATTGATAAGAGAGCTATAAGATCAAACCAGCGATCCACTCACCCGCCAAAAGAAGGAATTCCAGCAAGGACGACCAACTTCCCAACGCCTACTCCTTTTCCGCTATCCACCACATGCTGAGACAGCCCTCCACCTGACGAATGTCCCACCAAAGTGATTGGTCCAGATCCCTCATGGCGAGCTTTGATAAACGCCAAGGCAGCAGCAACATCGTCTGCTAAGACATGTTTGGGCGTGAAAAACATCGCCCAAAACGAAGGATACCACGAATCCCCGTGCCCACGCAATGACAACGAATACGCTGGGTACTATCAATCATAGGGAAGTTACCCTCACAGGGAAGTTACCTTTTTGCCCGTTCTGCCATTTATACTAGGCTTCAACACTCGTAGTTGCTATAGTTCGATAGCTAACGACCAGGGCTATCCAATGATACCAATTTCGTCCCCCTTTAAGCTCTACACATTCCTTGAAAAAAATATTATGCTTGGAATGCATGGATCCCGGGCACAGATGAAGCAATCGAGTAGGATCAAAGCAGCCAGTAGTCCCAGCATTCGTTCAACAAGCATATACATACCTCACGATGATGGATATTAAAAAATACCCCTGTATCCATAAGTGTTAATGGTTGCAAGCGCGACATCAAGTGTCGGGGTTGCTGAAACTCACTCTTGCAGTTGATCAGGCATATCAAAATACCATATACAGCCGAATTCACGCACGCTCATTGGCTGGCATCGTCTAAGCGAGCCCCACTATTCCCCCTTTTGGAAGTGGACCCGAGGTAACTTCCCTGTGAGCAACCTCTCTCGCCGGCAAGCCGCCGCCAGTCGTGTAACCTATTGTTAAATTCTATGATAAATACAGGCAGATAGCCAAGATGTCATTGCACACGTTACGAAGGTTTCACATCTTCTTAAATGTATAGCAGACCTTGCGCTGTCTGGTCTACTAAAAAAGGGTAACTTCCCTGTGATTGATAGTATCCCCTCGCTGCAAACCACCTAGGTAAACCAATCCCATAAGCCCATTCCTGCGAAGAAGGAAAGGAAGCGCGCACGGTAGAAAATTAGAATAACAATTTGCCGAACCAAACCCTCCATGCTGAAACGACACTGGAGCCTTCCATCTCTCCTCAATAGGATCATC